>WAAD01029197.1:92767-219260 GCA_013389945.1 Fregata magnificens | reverse complement strand
AGGCCCGGCAGCACCGCGAGGGCCCGGGCAAACGCTGGCGTTTGCTCCCCGCATCCCCGGTGCTCGGGGGCCGCAGCCGGAGCAGGCCCCGGGCAGGATCCCGGCACCCCCCTGCCCTTCCCGGCCAGGGCTCCGCTGCTGGAGAGCTACCGGTTTTGGGGCAGCGGCCGGTCCCCCTGGGCGGCTGCTGCTGCCCAGGATTGCGGGCACCTCGGCCCTGGGGACCGGGGGACGCTCCTGCCCTCCTTCCCTTTGCAGCAGGCGCTTTGTCATCGCCGGGCCCAGCCGCTGCTGAGGGACGCGCAGGTGGGGCCTCGGGGCGACCCTGCCATGCTCGGAGGGTTTTTTGCTCGGTGGCCGGTGTAGGAGGTTATTTGCCTTGCGACCCTCTGTCCCTTCCTCAGCCAGCACCCACCAGCAGCGGTGTTCCGTGGGTGCCGGGGTGCTGCCGCGGCGGCATGAGCTTTGCACCCAAATGGGGCAGCGATGCCTGCCCCGGGGACCTTTCAACCCGGCTGCACTGCCTAGTCCGTGGGGTTCCTGGATCCGGCGGCAGAGCAGGAGCTGGGGGCTCTGGATCCCGAAGCCCAGGGTGTGGTTTCACCCATGGGGATGCTCGGTGGAGTCTCCCCTTTTTGGGTTGTTCCCACCCTCTCCAGATGCGACGCTGCGAGGCGGGAGCCGCTGCCAGGCGGATCCTGAAGGGGCAGGGGCCGTCGCTCCCAGGGGTTTCATGGAGGGAGGCGGATGCGGATCCTCCGGCTGTCCCAGTTCCCCTATGGCCCCCCTCGTCCGTACACGTTGCTTCGCTCGGTGCCTCTGCTCCAAAGCAGAGCGAGTTGTTTCTGCTCGCTCGGGGCGCTGGAAGCTGCTGCGCTGTCAAAGGTGATTTTGCAGCTAATTTGGAGGCTTCGTTGCGCTGCAGCTGTGCTCCCTGGGAGGGTTTCCCTCGGTGCCGGGTGCTGCAGGGATGAAAACGTCCTTCCTGAAGTTCCCAGGGTCAGAGGGAGGACACCCTAAAATGCTTTTCACCCCGGAGACGACAGCGCTCCTGCTCTCAAGCTGTTTTGCTGGCAGTCACTGCTCAGTGCTTGGGTCTCGTGCTGGTTCTCCCAGCAGACCCACGCCAGCCTTGGGGGACAGGGACCTTTGTGGCTCTGGGACAGCGGCCATGAGCACTGGTCCTTTTAGGGGTGGCTTCGTCCCCACTTTTGCATGTTTAATGGTCCTTTTTTGCAGCCCCGGGTTGGGCTGGGATGTGGAGGTGCCACATGTGGGCTAGTCCTGTTCTGGATCCGCCATGTGCTGCTAGGCTGTTAACAACACAGGCTGCATTAAAAAGGGAAAAGTAATTTGCCACCTTTTTAAATAATTGAATGAGTTTTAAAGGGTGACGGAGCTTTATGCCAAACCTGGCGGGCTGTTTTGCCAGTTTGGGGCTGGAGATCGCTGGGGATATCCTCATCCTCTTGCAACAGCTATTGTGCCACCCCTTTCCCCACGTGCCTCCTCCTCTCCCAGCCATCTCTGCAGCAGACGGGGCTCAGCGTGGGTTTTGGTGGGGTTCCCACTTCTGCAAGTAAATGCTTCATACCTGGCAATTTTGCGGTGTGCAAGACCCTGCCTGCAAGACCTGTGCACCAAGACTCTTCCCACTTAGCCAGTATTGCTGGTGTAGGGAAAAGTGACACCCAGGAATTACAGCAGCTCTCGAGGGAAGCTCTCTGTGCGTGGGCTGAAGCTGGCTTCATGGTCTGTTGGTGCATCGGGAGGTGGTACCTCCGTGGTGGGGTGCTTAACACCCTTGCAGGGCAGTCAGGCTCAGGGTGCTGAGCAAGGAGCTCAGCTTCTGCTGCAGTTTTACCTCTGTGAAGTTATTTGCAAAGTTCAGATTTTGTGGCAGATGCACACAAGAAAGAGGCACTGACCTTTGAGAAAACATTCTGTAAATAAGAACTTGTCGGGGACAGCTAAATAACAACAGGACACAGAGAAAATCCCAACTCAACAGGAACTGCATGAGAAGTGTGTGAGCCGCCTGGCTTTATGGTGACGTAATGGGAGCGTTAGAAGGGGAAATAGCTGCGATTTGGGCTTTGGGGAGGGGTAAAACCTGAACTGAAAAGTATTGGATTTCAGCACTGTTGGAGAGATCTCCCAAGAAATCTCTGTGGGTGCAGGTGATGCTCCCCTAGCCCACAGAGCGATGTGGGTGCTGGGGCTGGAGCCACTCTGGGGGACTTGGCGCCATCCTTGTCTTCCAGGATTTTTAGCTGCACCTGGCTGAAAAATGGAATCCGGTTGCCTGGAGGGTTGGGTGGTTTCCTAGAGCAGCCCAGAGCTGCGGCTGTGCCAGGCAAAGGCTTTGCTGAAGACAGCCGTGATGGGGGGATGACTCCTCCTGGGTCACCTGGCTGGGTTTTTTATTTTTCAGGGCTCGTTTTTTCTCTCCCTGGCTGTCGGGAGCTGAAGCTTGAAGTCCTGCGTGCAAGGAGGGGTGAAAAGCTGTAAAACGCATCTGGTCTTGGTTTGAACCTGGAGCCAGGGGGCTTTTAGCTGCCTTTTCCCCAGTGTGGGGGTGATGAGGGTGAGACTTGAGGGTGTCGGGAGCCCCTCAGCGGGTGCTGGGGCTCAAAACCCATCAGTGCAGGATGTGTTTAGAAAAACAGGGTGTTTTGCTGCTTTTGATTTGACATCGCACATCTTCCACCTGTGCTAGAGAGCCTTCCAAGGGAGTGGAGCCGCAGAGACGGGGTGCCGAACCTGCGTGGTGGTGGGGCCTGGGGCAATATCCCACGCTTGAGCCCTACTCAGAAAGTGATTCCAATCAATGCTGCAAGAGGAAACCACATCAGTCTCGTACGTGGCATCAGGTAGGATGATGGATGCTGTGGCAGCCGGCCAGCTCTCCGACAGCGCTGCTGGTGGAGGCGCATCCTGACAGCGGCTCAAGGACCGCAGAGCTCAGCGCCTGCTCCCACCCGGGAGCCACCGTCCCCCTCCCCTGGCCAGCTGACCCATCCCTGCAGGATGTGCTTGGGTGCCTGAACCTGGGAAGGGAGTCAGCATCTCCAAGTCCTGCAAGGTCTCCAGGGATTGCCAGGGAGGTAGAGAAGGGAGATGCTAGTGGAGATGCTGAGAGAGAAGCAAGGAGGTCTTGTTCTGATGCATTTTCACCGGTCTGCCTGGCACCCACCTCTCCCAGTAACTCTGGACGTGCGCCTTGTGTGGGGTCTGGCAGGGCCAGGATGGGGTGGGAGGGGGACATGGGTCCTTGTGCTGGGTGGTCATTCTGCCTCCAGATGCAGAGGCTGGGCCCTCGACAGCTGCTTCCATTGCTCCTGAGCTTCATAACACAGAAGGTGGTAGGGTTTTGGTGGAGGGTTTCTCCATGTTTCTGGAAGAGGAGGAGGAGCTGGCTGGGGCACGGTCTTGCCTTGCTGCTGCAAGCTCTCTCAGCATGAGCCAAGAGAAGATGGACAGTGGGTTTTTTCCAGGATCATAGAGTGGTTTGGGTTGGAAGGGACCTTCAAAGATCATCTAGTCCAACCCCCCCTGCAGTGAGCAGGGACATCTTCAACTAGGTGAGGTTGCTCAGAGCCCTGTCCAACCTGACCTTGAATGTTTCCAGGGATGGGGCACCTACCACTTTTCTGGGCAACCTGTGCCAGGGTTTCACCATCCTCATCATAAAAAATTTCTTCCTTATATCTAGTCTGAATCTATCCTCTTTTAGTTTAAAACCAATAACCCTTGTCCTATTGCTACAGGCCCTACTAAAAAGTCTGTCCCCATCTTTCTTATAAGCTCCTTTTGAGTATTGAAAGGCCGCAGTAAGGTCTCCCCAGAGCCTTCTCTTCTTCAGGCTGAACAGCCCTAACTCTCCCAGTCTTTCCTCACAGCAGAGGTGTTCCAGCCCTCTGACCCATTTTTGTGGCCCTCCTCTGGACCCGCTCCAACAGGTCCACGTCTTTCCTGTGCTGAGGACCCCAGAGCTGGACGCAGCGCTCCAGGTGTGGTCTCACCAGGGCAGAATCACCTCCCTTGACCTGCTGGCCACGCTGCTGGTGGTGCAGCCCAGGGTACGGTTGGCCTTCTGGGCTGCAAGAACACATTGTCGGCTCATGTCCAGCTTTTCATCCACCAGTACCCCCAAGTCCTTCTCTGCAGGGCTGCTCTCAATCCCTTCATCCCCCAGCCTGTATGGATACTGGGGTTTGCCCCGACCCAGGTGCAGGACCCTGCACTTGGCCTTGTTGAACCTCACGAGGTTCACACGGGCCCACTTCTCGAGCTTGTCCAGGTCCCTCTGAACGACATCCCGTCCCTCAGGCATGTCAACTGCACCACTCAGCTTGGTGCCATCTGTAAAGTTGCTGAGGGTGCGCTCGATCCCACTGTCTATGTCATTGATGAAGATATTAAACAGTACTGGTCCCAGTACGGACACTGATCCCAGTACGGACAGGTGATGCCTGAGTGTGAGTCACAGTGTCCAGAGCAGAAACGTAAACAGGTCTGAAGGGCTTGGCCAGGGTCATCCAGGCAGGCAGTGGCACCATCTCCCTCCTGCTTGCCAAGAAACCCCAAACAAGCCCATCTGCTTGCCCTGAAGAGCAGTGTGTTGCAGAGCCATGAGCTGGCCCCCTCGGGTGCTCCAGGATCAGGCCCGCGGCAGGATGTATGCGCCGGGGGTGGAGGTACCCAGCCCAGCATCCTCAGCACCAGCCCCCAGCTTGCTGCAGAGCTGTTCAATCCAGAGATGCTGCGTGTAGCCCAGCGTCGTCCCTGTGTTTTGGGGGCACCGGGGTCTTGCCTGCACTCTGGGTTTTGTCAGAAGAGTCGTGGCTGCATCACTGCCCCGCTCGGGATGAGGGTTTGCAGGACCTGCTGTGCACTCTAAGAGGCTCTGGGGATGCCGGGAGAGGGACCGAGGCTGGTGGTATACTCTGTGCCGTGCTCAGGCTGCCTTAAAAAAACCCCACCATCACGGCATGTCTCTCAGCCATTCCTGCCCCGGCTCAGAGGCATGGTGGGGAACCCAAAGTACAGCAGGGGAGAAGCACCTTAGCATTGCACAAGATTTCTGGGACATTTACGGGAACAAACATGGGGAAATAGAGGGATAAGGGAATAAAAAGGGTCTGTTGCATGTCAACAGGTTGCCGGTCAATACATTTGTCTGGCTCAGCTGCCCTGTGCTCAGCCAGCGCAGTCTGTCCTGTCTTACCAAACTGCATTTCTAGCTATTTCCCTGGGTAAGGGCCCCTATCTTCTCTGTGTGTGTGTGTGTTCGGGGGTCTGAACACCAGCAACTGGTCTCCAAACCAGGGTTCAGAGGCCACTTGTCCCTGGTGCAGGGGACACCCATGTTTACGGCTCGCTGGAGCGTCCTTGCCAGGGCTGTTGCTGAACGGCTGAGAAGAGTGACTGTCCCATCCCACATTGCACCCAGGTGATGGGTTTTGGGACTGCTGTGCCCCTGGCCGGGCTTTCCTGGGCACAGGTGTGTGCAGATGCTGGGGCTGAGTTGGGTGTGGAAGCGTCTGCCCGGCTGTGCGTGTCCCACGGTGTGGGTGCTGTCCACCAGGCAAAAGCACTGGCGCATCCTGAAAAACCCAAGCGTAGTCCTTGAATCCCCCCTCAGCATAACCCGAGGTCCGGACGTAGCAAAGACCTGCTAATTAAGAAGCGTTGTAATTATTATTTTTTTTTTTTTAAATTAAAGAGTGCGAAGTTAAAAGGCAGCCCCAGAAGAATGTAAATGTCAGTAAGATTGCGAAATTAAAGGGTAGCGTGAGCCTCGAGCAGCCTGGGTTGGAGATCTCTGGTCTTTCTAAGTAGGACAGCCTTGGAGATTGATCCAGCTTTGAAGAACCAAGGTCTACCAGACTGCGGAGAGCTCAGAGGGGGCTTTGTTTCTCTGCCTGGTCCTTACAGCAACTGCTGGTCTCTGCTCTGGTGCCCCTCGCCTGCGAGGTCCCGTATGGATGTATCACCACTTTGTTAACTCTTCAGCGATCAGCCTTTACCCCTGCGGTGAAGCCAGGTGCTGCTTGAGAAGATGTGGTGGGACTCCATGTCTTCGTGCACTTTGCAGAGGTCTGCGGGAGGAGCTGGTGCCTGAGGGCCTGGTGGGAACAGGCAGGGTCAGGCCAGGTACAAGCTCAAAACTTGGCGCCTGTGCCTGATGGATCTGGTGGCGGGTGCTCGCTGCCTTAAAGGGACAAACAGTGCATGCATTGGAAGCCAATGGCTGTGCAGGCTCGGAGCCGTGGACGGATGGCCAAGGAGCAACCTCCTGTATTTTCTCTGCGCTGCTGGCAAAAGTCAACCAGCTACACCCTCGTGAGAGGTTTGTCCTTGTCCTCTGTTTCCATAGCCTGCACCCACTGCTTGGTTCTCCATTTTTCTTGTCCTGGTTTTTTTTCAATGGAAAAAACAAATTCAGTCCTCATTTCCTCTAGAAGTGGAGAGTGTATCAACATTGGTCTAGCTCCAGGCTCCGTTGCGCCTGCTTTTTAATTATTGCTATTATGCAGATTTTCTCTCCTAGTTAACTCCGCTTCTCAGGAACAGCAGCTTCAGCAGGTGGAAAAATTGGTTTCTATGGGCACTGCTTAAATATTTACTTTGGTCTCATCTTTACAGCCTTGGAGAAAGTAAGGGTTTCACTGAAGTTCAGTCTTACTGGTGGCCGCCAGCTCTGCCCGCCGTGGCCGTGGCGTTCCCCAGCCATACACACACACATGCACAGAGATCTCTCAGTTGACCCTCAGACCCCACGGTTGCTCTGGCAGTTGTCCTGGACCTCCTGGTCTCTCCAGCAGCCACCTCCTCCCATGGTCTTGCCTCTGGGGACGCCCACCCTCTGGCTCCGTGGCCACTCCACCTGCTCAGCGGTGGCTGCACACTCACCCACACTCGCTCCAGCTGCTGCACCAGGGACAAGTGGCCTCTGAACCCTGGTTTGGAGACCAGTTGCTGGTGCTCAGACCCCCAAACACACACAGGCACACAGAAGATAGGGGCCCTTACCCAGGGAAATAGTTAGAAATACACTTTGGTAAGAAGACAGGACAGACTGTGCTGGTTGAGCATGAGGCACAGCCAGACAAACGTACTAACCAGCAACCTGTTGACCCTTTTTATCCCTTTATCCCTCTGTTTTTCCATGTTTGTTCCCATAGACATCCCAGAAGAAGTCTTGTGCAATGCCAAGGTGCCTCTCCCCTGCCCTACTTTGGGTTCCCTACCTGCCATTGTGTCTGTGGTTAGAGGAACCTGCTCTGGCTCTCCTGCCCTGGGACTAGCTGGACCAGGGTTTTTTTGGGTTCATCCACCTGTTCTTGCCTCTCTGTGCTCCTTTGTGTGTGTGCAGATGAGTTTTTTGTCACAGAACTTAATAATTGCCTCTGCCAGGCTCATGCAGGAGATTTCCTGCAGCTTCCCCTTGATTAAACCCAGCTCCGGAAGGAGAGCACAAGGCTTTGTCTTCATGAGGTGCCACCTGCGTCGTGACCGGGCTGCGGACCTGCGGCACAGCTACCGGCAGTAGAGACCGAGCAACCTCAGAAACAAGAGTACGGCCAAGCTGCTTCAGGGCTGAGTTTGTGTGAGCTGGGTTGGACCATGGGGAGGAGGCAGATGGGTGCTGGCAGTGACAGAGCAGGGGCATAGAGGCGTTATGGGTTGGGGATGGATTAAACACCATGTCTTCAAGGTTCTGTTGCTGGGGCCATCCATTAGGCTGGGTAGCCAGAACCAAGGGTGCAGGTACCATGTAGCCAGCTCGCGTGGGTCCGTCGTGTTTGGAGACGTGCACTGAACAACAGAGAGGCCACTTCTGTTTCCTTCAAGAGGTCGATGCTGAGGGCAGAGCTGCTCAGCTGTGAGCTTCACCTTGTCCCAAAGGATCTGGAGTCCTCTGAAGGTGTTGCCCGCTGCCACCGCCTTGCGGGGTTGGCTTGGAATGTGCGTGCAGGGTGGCTTTGCTTTGGTCCTGTCCCGCATTGTTCCCCAAGCTCACGGGAGGGGACCTTCTCTGTGCCTTACTTGGATCCAGAGGCTTTTGTTTTTCTTCAGAGTTTCTATAACAGACACTATGCTGTCATCAAGTAGTGCTGATGCTGGTGAATGCTGTGCTCATCCAGCACCCCAAAGCCTGGGCCAGCAGCAAATGGTCGCTCTAGAGCCACCAGCACTTAGTGTGGCCACCACCTCTGTCCCTCCATCCAGATGCTGCCTCATTACGGACACATCCTGAGCGAGAGCAACCGCTAATAAATTTGTAGGAAGTTGTGGGGTCGGTCTGGACGGAGGTGGGAGCAAACTCAGCTCTTGTACAGAGATGCCTTCTCCACCTCGGAGTCGAGAGCTGCGCTGTGCATCCCTGGGGAGCTGCTGGGAGCATCTCATGTGTGTCTGTGTGTCTCTGCGTCTCTGCCTCAAACAGGGTGTTGGACCAGCGCAGCCTCAGCGCCGCCGTCCAGGGTGTTTCAGGCTGTGGTGCAGTGCCGAAGAAGCAAAAGCAGCCCAAGGATTTTCCCTTTCATCTGAGAAACCTCGTTTTTGTGAAAGAAACGGCGCTTCAGTGATACCATGCTCTAAAAAAAAAAACAAACCCGCCATTAGCTGCATTGCAGGTAGTGGGATAAATCTGTCCTGGAGAGCATCGTCTTGCCTGGCTCCTGTGGGCTTACTGGCAGTGTCAGTCACACCGGCATCCCCTGGGCTCCAGGGTCACCTGGCGTATGGCCTCACTGCTGTCCGCTGGCTTGTCCCCGGATCCCATTTTTGTTCTCAAGATATGGAGTGCCCTGGAGATAGGGCCCGTGGGGTCAGGGAGGGCAGCACAGCCTGTTTCATCTGCGGTAGCATCACCGGGAGCACGGCCAGGAGGGACCTGTGGGTTTTCCACCATGCTGAAAGCCTGCAATGTTGAATTTCCAAGCTGAGGGGTGCTGCAGAGCCAGACCATGTATGATAATTCCAGGTGTTGGTGGTGACACCATCTGCTTTGGAGTGGAGGGGGACTGGGGTGCTCATCCCTGTCCCCCAGCGCCGTGCTTGTCCAGCTTGGGCTGCTGGCCTGCCTGCGGTGGTGGGGTCTGGCCGACACGGGTCCCTGCAGCGTGATTCCTCTGCACAGATGTTTTGAAACCAAAAGATGCTGAGGATTTGGAGCAAAAGTTGGGATTGTCTCATTCTTGGACCCGTGTGGCTCTTCCTCCTTGCTGCCAGCCCTGGGGTAGCTCCATCCTGCCCGGCTCTGGCTGGCAGCCCCCCTTCCCAGGTCTCTGGGTTCCCTGGAGGGCTGTGCTGCGCTCAGGGACAGCCCTGTCCCCTCCAGTGCCTTCTGCAGGGGGACACGGGGCTCCATGCCATAGGTGGTCTGTGATGCTCAGAGCCCCAAAGAGCTGTAAGACCCGCTGTCGAAGGGAAACGTTGTAAAGGCTTGGCTTGAATTCGGCTTTTTCCCATCTGAATGGGGTACTTGGAGTCAAACGTCCATCGGTGGGGCTGTCACGGCTCGGCTTGGTGATGCGAGACGTGCTGAGGGGCCGGAGCGAGCCTGTGCAGCGGGGCTGGTCTTTTTTAACTGTTTTGGAGAAGAGCTCCTGGAAGAGCAGTGGCTTTGCAAGTGAAACTCCCGGCTGCCAGGCGTTCCCGCCCTTCGCTGTGCACAAAGCCGGTTGGGGAGGCTGGACGGGGAGGATAAAGGTGAGAAATTAAACCCCCTGCGTTTCTCTCCGGGTTGGAGCTTGGATGGGGTTCAGCAGGGACTCGGCCCTGTGCCACACGGCGGGAGACGCCTGCAGGAGTGTGAGGCTGGGTGGTCTTGGGGATGCTCCAGGCACTGATGGGAGCCATCCAACCAAGGGCGCTTTGGGCACCTGCGTCTGCCCCACGGAGGGACATGTTCTGGTGGAGGCATGACTTTAGATGACCAGGGGCCAGGCCTTCAATGCTGCCGTCTCCGGACCGTGGGCAGTGGCTTGTTTGTGAGCACCTGGGGATATGGGGCTGCAAAACAGCCGGCAGCGATTTATCGAGAGCAGGTCGCATCAAAGCGGTGTCATCCTGTGCTAGGACGGGCTGACAGCCACCTGGCCACGGCAAGGAGCACGGCCTGGCCACCTTGGCTCTGCATGCTGCTCGCCAGAGCTGGTATATGTGGTGCGAGGTTGTTTCTTTGTGTACGCCAGCAAGCTGAGGTCCTGGGTGCTGGCCGAACAGGGGATGATGGCTGAAGTGGCAGGTGATGTGATGTCCACGTGCATGTGGCAGAGGATGGGGCTCAGAGTGAGCTGGGGGCACCGCTTGCCCCCACAAAAGCTGGATCCTGGCCAGCGCTCCCAGTAACCCAGCTGGAAAGCGGTGGGGCTGGGCAGAAGGGTCATTTGTCTTCCAGCCAGGGCACCGAGGCAGGGTGATTTGGCCAGGGTGCTGAGCGGACCCTGGCAAAACCAGCAATGAACTAGAGCCTGCAAAGACCTGATCCACCCATTGTAGCCCCAAAATCCACCTTGCCTGCAAGGATTTTTGTGCCTCTCAGAGGAATCCCATTCCCAAGCGATCGGTGCGGCTGAGCATGATCTCTGGGTTCAGTGCGGATGCTGTGTTCATTGCATAACCAAAATTTGGGGGAAAAATGTGTCCAGCAAAGCTTTTCCATGCCTGCAGCTGGGCTGATCTCCACTCTCCTTGGCAGTGGAGCTGCGGATGGTTGAACCCTGGACGTAGTTGAAGATGTGCTGGAGGCATCAGCATCTGGGACAGTTGGAGAGGGAAGAGGGGACATCATGTTTCTACCATTCAAAGTTGCTTTCAGAGAGCAGCTGATGCAGAAGGAGCTGAGCACATTGCAGCATGCTGAAGACACCGCCGTGGGTGCCAGGACAGCAGGGATCATGTGGAAGCCAACCTGGACCACAATGTGTTGCATTCCCAGCCCGGCCTTTTTTGGACAGCACGAGTGGTTTTGTGTTGGCCCCTTGGCTGTGGGCAGCTGGCAGGCGCCGTGGTGGGGGAAGGATTTGGGGCAGGGAGACATGCTCTCCCATCTCTCACGGGGAAAGCAGAGCCGACTCCTGGCTCCTGCAGCCCATCCCTTCCTGGAGGAAGAGCTACCATCACACGTGAAGCATGTCTCAGGTGGCTTTCGCACAGCCAGCGGTTCCAGTGATGTGGTCTAGCATCCCCAATGGAGGTGCCTGCAGCTTCCAAGAGCTCTTCAACAATTGCTCTCCCCGTCTTCCGATCAAAGCCTGATAATTCCTTAAAACCTGGTCCAGAAAGCCAAATTGTGTGTTGAACCTCAGTCCGCAGGAGACATCCCCCATGTTGGCCGGTGGTAGAGGGATTCCTGCCTGCTTCCCCCCGTCTCCCCCGCACCCTTCCCCGCCAGTCTCTGGCATGGTTTCTGGGTGCACTGTGGCTTGGAGACCCCTTGGCTGCCAGGCTTTGCTGATGAATGCAAAGGGGAAATGAAAAAGGGAAGCAGCACTTATTGCAGAACTGTTGGAAGAGGTCAGGAGAACCCTGGGGACTCGCTGACGTGGTGGGTCTGGAGGAGCGGTTGGCTCAACCAGGCACAAAATTCTGCTTATCAGAAAATGGCATAAATTGCCTTCCCTTTTTGAGGTTTGTGTTAACTGAAAGAAAACCCAGAAAAGATTTTAAGCCAGTAAAGGGCTGCTGGGATAAGTTTGGCCACAGCTGGTGGTTCCTGCAGGTTTCTGGCACTGGCGGCCAAAAGCCCCAGCGCCGTGGTATCCTGGTTATCAAATCCTCTTCCCCATCGGCTTCCCCGGCTTCCCACAGCAGGGCCTTCCACAAGGATACATTTAAAGAGCAAAGAAGATGAACCTATTTTGAGTCCCAGTGAGGCTGCCTGCCCGATGGGAGGCTGCAAGAGGCAGAGGGTGAAGGGCTGTGGCAGCTCCTGCCTCCTGCCCCAGGGTGCTGCTGCGGCCGCCCGGAGCATCCCTCTGTGCTGCTCAGCCCAGGACCATCTCGTGGCCTTGGGATTTGAGCAGCAAAGTGGAAGGTGGGGTGGGCTTTAACAGACCAGCACCGTCCTGTCCCTCCGGTGCGGTGCCGGGCACGTGGGCTGGCGAGGCGGCGTCTCCCCACGGCGGCAGAGGGGCTGTTCCTGCTCACCACTCTGACAAGACTAAGCTAGTTTCGCAGTGGCACTGGGATGCTGCAAATCTGGGGCGGTTTCATGCTTCTCCTGCCTGATGTGGCTCGGAGCTGTGCTGCTGGAGGACACGTGGTGGCAGCTCCTGGGGAGGGGGAGAGGGGACCCTTTGCATCCCAGCACGAGCCCCTGGCTCTCATGCACGGGCAGGGTGCAGGGGCTGGAGGACCCGTGCAGGCAGGCTGCAGGCAGGCAGCAGACCTGCAGGAAAGCAGAAGTCAGTCTGGTTTGGGATGTTTCCTCCGAAGGAGGAAGCATGCCGGAGTCCCAGGACTCGTGGACGAACAGGAGCCGATGCAGGAGGTGGCTCCCCTGGGCGGGAAGCCCAGCCGCCTGCCTGCACCCCGGGTCCTTGTGGGGCTGCCAACAGGTTTTGTGGGGGAGGTTTGGGCCCGGCACGGCTGACCTGAGGTCAGTGCAGCAGGCGAAGATCTCTGCCTCCTCCCACGAAGGGCTTGGGAATCCTGCCTGGAAAGGGCTGGGTTGGGCGAGCCTCTGCCACCTCACCAAGATGGCAGCGTGTCTGGAGCTGGGGGCGGCAGCTCGCTGTGGGGCTGGGGGCTTCACCGGGGCACCCAGGGCACCCTGCGCCCCATGCAGCTGCAGCAGCAGCACCAGCATTTCCCTCCTGCAGGCATTTTATCTCCTTGGCTCTGATTTTGCTCCTGGTGTAGACCAGGAGGAGGGTCGTGCTGTACCCACCGCAGGGCTGGCAGAGCATTTGGAGTTATTTCTAGGCAGGCGGTCAGCCTCAATGCCCTGCTCGGGGCAGGCTGGTGGGGTTTCCATGCTTCCTAATGCTGTTTCACCTTGTTCCTTGCAGTCAGGACAGTTCAACGAAGACATGATCCCAACGGTGGGCTTTAACATGAGGAAGATCACCAAGGGGAACGTTACCATAAAGGTAAGGCGCAGATGTTATTGCTGATGTGGGCTCTTGTGATGAAAGGTGGGGTGAAGGGAAGCTGGTGGGACTTCTACTGGAGGTTGCAAGATGCCAGGAGCCCCAGCTGCAGTTGGGAAGATCTGCCCTGTTAGGTTTCTGCAGGTACCCACCAGAGGAGGGATGTAGGAGATCCAGACCTCTGCAGTAAGAGCCAGTCCGAGCTGCAAAGCTGGAGGTTTTCTTATACTTCTGGCTTGCTGGCAGGGACTCGTGGCTGTGGTCACCTTGCCGAGGGTGGGAGCACCGGGAAAAACAGGTCATGGCTTGCAGTGGTGATTTCTGCCTCAAGAGCAAAGGGAGAGGAGGTTTCTACCCCTTCTAGATCTTTCAAGGGCCCCGGGCTAGACTGGGAAATAATGGTGGGACAGCCTTGAAAAGCTGATTGGGGATCTCTGCCTGCTGCAGAAACATTTCTGAGAGTGTGCTGAGTGTTTTGAAATGGCAAATGCATCAGTGAAAGGCCAGGAGGGGCGGTGGGCATGGGGAGGAGCCCCCTGGCTTGGGCCAGGGGGTCCCTCCGTGCCAGCAGAGGCACGTCACAGGAGGTGTTCAACGCCCTCCAGATGCCTTTCCTGAGATGTCTCCTTTGTCAAGTCGGGAGCCTCCTCGTTAGGTTTGAGACAAAGAGGAGAGGATGGGGGTATGTTTGGTGCATGCCGGGTGCTCTGGCTGGGTGGCTGCGTGGGGAAGGGTCATGGGCAGGACGGTGGGGTCATGGGCGGGATGGTGGGGTAACGCCGCCTTCTCCCTGTCACAGCTCTGGGACATCGGTGGCCAGCCGCGATTTCGCAGCATGTGGGAGCGGTATTGCCGTGGAGTGAGTGCCATCGTGTGAGTATCCCTGGGAGCTGAGAGCCCGGTCACTCACGCGCTGATGCTGACCCCCACCAGTGGGTGGGGGCACGGTGCCATCGCCCCACCCAAGGGTGCTGAGCTGAGCCGGTGGAGCTGCGGTGCCTTCGCTGCCAGAGCCGGATGCCCGTGTTGGGAGTTGAGGTGCTTCCCCCTGGGACTGCTGCCCCCACAGCCTTTGAGCACAGGGCAGCCAGGTCCCCCCAGCCGTGGCAGACCCTTCGCTTCCAGCATCCCTCAGCCTGGCTCTGTTCCTCGGATCTTGCTCTTCCTGGCTCCCGTGCTTCCCCTGCACTGCCTGTTCATCACAGGGGCTGAGCAAAGGCCATCGGTGTGGCTCAGCCCTTTCCAAGAGGCTGGTTTTAAGGGCGACCGCCAGCAGCATGTTTCCAGGTCATGGTGTTTATGTGCTGCCACATGAATCTTGTGCTGAGAGAAGGAGTCTCCCTGCAACACCTGCTGCTGACTGTCAGCAAATCTCTGAGTGTCCCCACATGTCCCCTACTTGCAAACGTTGCAGTAAGCGCAGTCCTAGGGAGTCCAGGCTGGGGACGAGCCTGGCAAGATGCTCATGGGAAGCAGGCTGTCTGCTCCTAAGGACAAGAATTTACCTTAGAAGTTCACATCGGTGTTGCTTAAACCCAATTAGAAAATCAGATTTATATGATCTTCACCAATTGACAATGCCCTGAGATTTTGGAGGGCTGGGTTTCTGTACTGCCCTTCCCAACTGTAGGTCTGGCAGGTGAGGAGGAGTGAGGGACCACTTGTCCTGCTTGTTGGGACAGCAGTGTCTGGTCCTGCCCTTGTTGACACTTTTTTATTACAGTGAGCTTTGCTGAAAGTGACAAAATCCTGTTTTTTTCACTCCTTTTACTGCCTCCTTCCATAATTCCATAATTTTTCCAAAGTGGCCCATCTGGTTGAGAGAAAACGAAAGGACCTGTGGCCATCCAGGTCACGCTCCAGTCTGCCTTCCTCGCCTCGAGCTGCGTCATGTCCCTTTTCTCTTGCCTTCAGCCCTCCCGCCCCGTCCAGCATGCCGAAAGCTCGTGGCAGTACCTGGGTGGTGTTTTTCCCTCTCGGTACAGCCATATACATTTTCATGTGTTCAGCGCTTCAGTCGCTAAAGGCTCTTTTCCTATATTTAATAAACCCCACAAGGCCTGATGAAGCTTGATGGTGTTTCTCACTTCTCTCCCCGCTTCCTGGTGTTTAGAATAAAGGCTGCTTTGATCACTTCCTCTCCCCAGTTTTGGCTTTCACTTACGTCCTTTGCAGGATGGGTATCCGCACGTAAGAGCTAAATCCTTCCCTAAATCTTCCCTGTCTGCTCCGAGCAGGCATTGCTGACTGCTGGCTTCGCGTGCCCTTTGCTCCATGCCCCATGCCCAAGATTGCTCCCATAGAGAAGATGAGCAGGTCCTTCCCCCTGCCAGGATCTCCAGTTGACGTCTTCTCCTCTTCTCCATCATCAGCTCCTCTTGTCTTCTCCACTTCTCCCCTATTCTGGGTGTCTCCATAAGGAGCTGCCACGTGCAGATGAGCTTCGCTTGGGCACTTGGGGACAACGTGTGTTTTGTAGCTTCTTCTGCCCGGGCAGTGCCTGCTGCCAACAGGGTGGGCCCCTGCGGGGACAGGGACAGGGAAGTATCCCACTCCCCTGGGAGACATGAGAGGCTCTCAGCCCCACAGCCTTCTTTGGGAAGAGGGGTCCTGGGGGAAGGATCCCGTTATCCATCACCTCCACGTACTGGCCTGGGAGCCGGTGGGGGCGATGCGGCTGCCGTGCGAGCAAGGTTTGGTGGTGGCACAAATCTCAGCACAGCACCGGGGTGCAGGGACCTCGGCGCCTGCGCTGAGGGGTGTCCCTTCCCTTGCAGGTACATGGTGGACGCTGCCGACCAGGAGAAGATAGAGGCCTCCAAGAATGAACTGCACAACCTGCTTGACAAGCCACAGCTCCAGGGCATCCCGGTGAGCTGTTGCCTGGATAGGTTCCCCCCAGCCGCTGACAGTCCCCAGGCCGGTGGCTGCCACGGTTTGCAATGAGGGCCTTGCATCTTGCTGAGCAGATTCAGGGGGCGGATCCCCTTCCTTGGGGGGGTCCCCTTCCCTGCTGCTCTCTGCAGGAGCTGGGGAAGTGATGCTTTCTAGCCCAGGGCTGGGCCAACCAGCAGGGAAGGGAGCTTTAGAAGAGACCAAAAAAACCCCTCGATATATGAGACCTGTCTTCTCGTGTGAATCTGCACCTTATTTATGGTGGGACATAAGGTCTTGTCTCCTAGGAGAGCAGCTGCTGGGCTGTGACATTTGCAGGAGGTGGGCTGTGGTAGCGGCGCCGGGCACATTGCACGTGCCAGGGTGGGATGCTTACGGAACATCCAAAATCGGCATCCCTTGAAAGGAGCTAATGGAGGATCTTGCTCAGATCCCAAACATTCGCTGCCAACTAAATTAAGCTCCCGACATAACGCGCTGCATTTGCAGCCCTTCTGAGTGCTCTTTTTTGAGAACAAGTCTCTAAATTTAAATTGGGGGATGTTGCGTTACCATGCTGCTGCAGAGGCCCTGGCTCACCCTGGGAAGGCGGCTGCAGCCTCAGAGCTGTCCTTGTCAGATGACAGTCGCGTGGCACGCTCCAGAGGGATGAACAAGTCCTGCCGGGTAGTTATTTTCCTTGCATAGTCTGAGGATTCCTTTGTGGATGTGAAAAGCCTTGAACTAAGGAGAGATCAGTGGATGGTGCAAACAGCCCTTGCTTTTTTGGGCTGGCTGGCTGCGGAGAGCAGGTTCTGCACGGCATCCGCGTCTCGCTCCTTCCTGATAACGTCAGTTTTAGCCATTTCACTTGATTTTTTGCTCAAGGACAGCAAGAGGTTCCTGGGAGAATGTCCTAGAGGGCAAGAGAGATGCTGGTGCCCTTCAAGGTGGATGTGCTATGGGGCCAGCTTCTCACTGGGACTAGAAAGTACACAGGAGATTCTGTGTACGGGCTAATTAAGGCTGTTAATTGAAGTGCTCTGCCTTCTGATTGCCCACTGAAGGGGTTTTCTTCGTCTGGGCCCACCCTGGTGAAGTGGCCAGGGCTGTCTTGCATCTCAAGCAGGGTCCACTTCTGGGTGGCAGAAGCAGCTTCCCGCCTGGTCTGGTGGCCAGGAACTTCAGGTGTCCCCTCTCCCCTCCTGCAGGTCCTAGTCCTGGGGAACAAGCGAGACCTGCCCGGTGCCTTGGATGAGAAGGAGCTCATTGAGAAGATGTAAGTCTGCCGTGGCCCGGGTGCCTGCGGTGGGGCTGTGACACAGTGTGACCCCCTGTTCCTGCCGTGTCCCCACCGGCACAGCCACCCCACCGTGCTCTGCCGGTACTCCTTCCCCAGCCGGGGTGGCGTCGCAGTGCCTGGGGTGGGCTGGCAGAGATGGGTGGCTGGGGACGTCCGGAGGCAGCAGCCAGCGGACGTGACGTCTCTGCACTTCTGGGGATGGGGAGGAGCTGGGAGCCACTGCCGCTAGTGCCAGGGCTGGGTCCCATGTGCCACACGGTGGCGTTGGGGCCCGGCCCGGCACAGCACTTGGCGGTGGAGCTGGGCTCCTGTGTGGGTGCTGCTCCTGTCACCCTCTCGCGGCTCTGCCCCGCTGCCCGGTGCGGGCGCTGTGCCCCCAGCAGTGGGCAGTCCTCGGTGCTTGGATATCGGATCCTGCTCTGGCGTGTCACACCATCCACGTACTTCTCCCTTGCCGTGCCGGTGCATGGCCTCCTCGCAGCCTGTGCTGCCTCCACCCCTCCACTGTAGCTGGGGGACTGGGACGCTGCACTGACTTGCAGTACCTCTGCTCCTCCCCCAGCCACCCCTCGGAGATCTCCCCTGTCCCGCAGGCACCTACGCAGCTCCCGTGCTGCCAGACCCATGCTGCTCCCAAACCCTCCCAGCCCCGTCTCGCTGCAGGGCTGTGCAACCAAGGTTTAGGGAGGGAAGCTGTGTGATTTTGTGGCCAGGCTCTCCATGAGGTCGGGTCCCTCCTGCCACATCACGTAGCGCCTGGCCATCAGTCATGGGCACGGTGCACTGGTGTCCTCACCCAACCCTCATGCAGGTCCCCAAGAGCCTGGGGAGACGTTGCCCCTGCACGTCCCCTGTCTTGGAGCTGGGGTCCAAAGGGACCCTTCAAAAGGCTGCCTGGAGGCGTCTCCTGTCGCTGCCAATGCACAGCCCCAGGGGTCTGCAGCCAGAGCTCGCTCCTCTCCCGCAGGAACCTCTCCGCAATCCAGGACCGAGAGATTTGTTGCTATTCCATCTCCTGCAAAGAAAAGGACAACATCGGTGAGTACCAGCGGCTCCAGCATGGGCCTCGGGGTGCGGCGGTGGGGGGGCAGCCCATGCCCACAGGAGCAGTGTGCCCAGGCTGTTTCCCCAAGTACAGGAGGGAGAGGCTGTAAGTGTCCCCTTGCCTTCGCAGACATCACCCTACAGTGGCTTATCCAGCACTCGAAGTCTAGGAGAAGCTGAGATCCCGCAGCTCGGATCGGGAAGATGCCATTGTACAAGCCCATGCCCCTTCTCTCTCCTGCTCTGTCCCTCCAGCTCTCTCTCTAGATGGGTATTTTTAGGGGACCCCAGACTCCGCTCGCATTGAGGTGGAGCCCTTGTTTTTATTGTAAAGAAAATGTCCGACTCTGCCCTCCTCTCCTCTCCTCTCTGTCTCTTCCTCCCATTTTGGCACTGTTCTGTTGTTGTCTGTGTATACAGTATATATATATATGTATATATATTTTAATTTTTTAATTTAAGCGATAGCGCTGTTACTAAACTGGGCCCTGTGAGTGGTAGGAAGGCTGTGGGCTCCCTGAGGCCAGCCGAGGGTCAGCAGTGGGAGGAAGATGAGGGTGGTAGCAGAAGGCAGCCCCTTGGGGATGGGGCTGTGCCAGGCTGCGGGCAGGTCCCCTGGGGCTCCCTCATCCCTTCCCTGCGTGTCCTGCCTGTACCCCTGGGCAGGGAGCATCCCAGGGGTGTCAGGAGCATGCCTGCCTTGCCCTTCCCTGAGCTTCAGCCCCACGGGCAGGGTTTGGGGGGAGGCGATGCCGCCCCTCGGGGGTCCTTGCCCCTCCAGGGGGACAGGGATTACTCACAACCTGCTGCAATCAGCCTCCCCCCGCATCGCCTCCAGCTGCCGTGCTGCTGCCTCAATCCCTCCTCGCTGCCCTGGGCCGCTCGTCCCTCTGCCCCGTGTCCCCCCTGGCCCCCACGCCTGGGCCAAATCCTGCCCCGCTGCCCAGTCCTGCCGCTCCGCTGTGCTGGGGCGGTGGTCCGAGGGGCTGGTGCCGGCGCAGGGGGGCCCAGCAATGCCAGCAGCCCCCGTGGGGACTGTGGGGCCAGCTCCTGCCCCCTCCCTGCCCCAGCTGCCCCCAGAGGTGGCTCAGCCCTGCGTAGCCTCTTGGGGCGGCTGCGCTGGCTCCCCATGTGCCAAAAGGCATCGCCTGCGTCAGGCTCGGGGCTGCTGGCTCTGCCTCGGCTGAGGACATCACGCAGGGACGCCAAGGACAGGAGGGACACATGGAGACACCTCTCCCCAGGCCACAGGGCCATGAGAGCCCCTGTGTGCCTGCACACTGCCCGCCGGAGCCAGGGGGTNAGGCACAGCCTGGGGGCCTGGCCAGGTTGTTTGGGGCCATTTTGGGGGGGACTTAACTGGGCTGGGGGGGACACACTGGCATCGGGAGCGTGGGTGTGTAGTGGGTGTCAGGTCAGCGGCACAGCAGGGAGGCAGCTGCCTGTCCCCAGCTCAGGGCTAGGGGCGAGGGTGGCAGTGGCCCAGGGGCGGGGGGCTGCAGGGCCCCTCTCGCTGCCCCTTCCCCTGCTCGGCTCCGGGGCAGTGAGGCCAGGGGTTTCTCTTCTGTTCTCGTTATTGCAGAATTGCACAAAGAGAGGTTTCCTTTTTCTTTTTTTTTTTTTTTTTTTTTTTTTTTATTTAATTTTAAAGTTTTTTCACCCCCCCCCCCCCCTTTTTTTTTTATTTAATGAATTGTAAAGTGTTGTCACCCCCCACCCCCTCTTTTTTTTTTTAAGAGATATTTTGGCTCAGATTTGACCTCTGTTGGGAAATGATTCTTGTAACTGTACAATTTTTTTGCCTCCTAATAATAATAAATTAACAATTTTGCGTTGGGGGGTGTGGTTGCAGTCACGTTGCTTCCTCGCCGTCGCTGCCACCTGCCCCTCCTTGGTGCTGTGCCCGCGCCTTGGAGTGTCGGGTGGGGGTCCCTGTCCCCCAGGCAGCACCGGACACCCGCATGGTCGTGCTCACCCAAGAGGTGCCAGAGCCAACTCTGTTGGCTCCAGATGCCTGGTTTTCTTGGCTTGGGTGCGAAGATGAACTCAGAGACCTCCAGCAGTGGCCATTGCTGCTGCTGGACCTTCCTCTGCCCCCACGTCGTGTCCGAGGACTGCCGCAGGACCCTGCTTCGATGCTGGGTTTGGAGCAGGGTTGCTGCAGGGCTCCTGCCCCCTTGCCTGCACCAGCCCCTTCCTGGGGGCTGTGGCCATTGCTGGTGGGGGCATCTCTTCCCCGTGTCCTCTGGGAGCTGGCCCCCTGCACTGACCCCTTTGTGCCTTACGGCAGCCTGCCTGGGTACCCAGGCACTGGGGGGGGACCAGGGCTGGGGTTCAACCAAGCCCATGGGGTGCTCTGCCTGCTATGGGGCCATGTGTTGCCTGCAGCCCATGATGATGGTGCTGCCTGCGCCCTCCCTGCCCCCAGCCCGGCTCTCCTCCTCCCCACGCATCCAGCCCAGCAGGGCTGCAGCAACAAACCCGGCTTTGTTCGCCCTTGGCCCGGGCTCAGGACGGAGCAGCACGGACCAAGCGCATGAGAGCTGCCCCTGCTCCCTTCCTCCCACCGCCACCGAACCCCCACAGGGACCCCACTCACCCGCGGCGATGCGAGGGGGTGAGGGCAAGGTGGGCAGCCTGGGCTCTGCTCCCCCCCTTCCATCCCTGCACCAGGATGAGACCCCTCTTCTCCCCGGCTGCTCCCAAACTGTGGGGCCCAGCACTGGCGGGGGGGAGGACAGGAAAAACGCAGTTTTGTGCTCTTGGAGGAAAACTGGGGCTTTTGTTTCCCTGGAAACAGGGCTGCGAAAGCAAAGCCCGGTGGGTGTCGATGCTGCACAAAGCCTGCAGTGAGCCCCTCACATTCACCCGGCCGTAGCAACCGTTTCCCTCGCCCCGGCATTTCGCAGGCTGGGGCAGGCGCCAGTGGCAGGACAAGGAGCTTTAAGAGCTCCGGCAGACGAGGCTGGTGTGGCCAGTCTGTCCTCAGCCCAATCCCACCGCCCGGGCTGCTCCCTGAAGCCCCCCCAGGTGCAGGAGCCTCAGGCAGGGTGTGGATGTGGGGCTTGGAAACCCTGATGCCCTCAAACCATCATTCTGGGACAATTTTGTCCCTGTGATGGGCAGGTGGATGAAGGCCGGGAGCCCTGCACAGGGCTGTTTGGATGAGATGCACTCACCCCCTCGGCTCCCCAGGGGGTGCTGGGGGTGGTGCTGCCACATGCCCCCCACCCCAGCACCGCACAGCAGCACCATGCAGCAGCAGCACCTTGGTCCTGCACGGTGCAGGTGAGGAACTGGCTGCCTTGCGGGCCACGGAGCACCTCAGCCCAGTGCTGGACTGGCTGGGCTTTACTGGTACCAGTCGGAGTCCTACAAACCACCCCAAGCCCTGTGCTTTGGAGAGGACCCTCCCAGGGGCTGGCCTGGCACCAGCTTGCTCACCATCATCCCAGAGGGAGGGGGGCAGAGGGGCCTTTCCCCATCGCCCTTAGGTGCTGCCTGACCTGGCACAGCTGCTTTCCTGCCCTTGTGCCCCCCTCTGCAGCTACCCATGCCCACCCCAGAGCCCCCGTTTTAGGGAAGAGCCATCCAAGCCCCAAGCACTGGCTCCCCAGGGCTCTGCTCGGCAATGCCGGAGGGCTGCATGCGCAATGTGCTCTAGGTTACTGGTTTATTGAGCTCTTACAGGGCACTGCTTTGATCCGATGGGATATAGTTGCTGGGAGTTTCTCCTACTGTGGAGGGGGCTGACAGGAGGGAATGGGACAGGACGAGGGCAGTTTGTGTTTGCTATGTCCTCTGCAAGCCACCATGGAAACCCTCTGTAGTTTCAGATGGGACCTTTCTGGCACAACTCCATCTCCAGAGCAGCAACCCCTCTGAGCCTGGCCAGGCAGCCAGGACGGGAGGGTGCTGATGTCCTTGCTGGCCTTTGGGCAGAGGCAAGAAGGCCGCCAATGTAGCCATGGGGACTGGGCTTTCAAGCCCCACTTGCCCAATGTGGGGTTTGAAGCCCATGGTGCAGCCCCCTGAGCTGTCTCTTCTGCTTGCTCCACGTCCAGACACAGGCACTAATGGCAAAACAATGTTTGGTCTTGGGAGGAGGTGGTGGATCGATCTCTACAGCTCCCCGGTGGCACTTAGCAAGGTGTGCCGAGGGCCAGGAGGGGTGGCGGGGACTCCCGGGGCTTGTCAAAGAAGATGGAGGAGGACATCTCCGTTTTGAGCTTGCTGTCGGCACTGCCCTCGCTGGAGGCAGTGTCAGGGCTGCAGCCCTCGCAGCAGCAGCAGCAGCAGTCCATGAAGGCCTGGCCCAGGGGTCTGCAGAGGCACAGGAGCAGGACGGGTGTCACTGAGCACTTGAAGAATAGGAAGAACTGGTTGATGAGGTTGAGCAGGTCCAAGGTCTGCTTGGACATGTCGGGGGACATGTAGGCCACCACGATGTTGCAGACGTTCTCAGGGGTGGTGCAGAGCCCGTAGATGATGGTCAGCCCAATGATGGTGCAGTTCAAGTGACTCTCGCACTGGCTGTGCTTGGTCCCTCGGCACTCGGTCTTCTTCTCGGTGCCACTGATCCTTCGGGTCACCAGCTGGCAGCTCACGGTGAAGAGGATGGGCAAGCAGAAGTAGCAACCGAAGTACCACCACATCCGAGCGTTTTGGTAGGTGAGCACCAGCGAGTAGACAGACTCGGGCAGGTTGGACGAGGGCTTCATGGTGCAATACTCCGTCACCACGCCGGACACGGGTGATGTGTCCTGTGCCAGCTGCCAGAGCAGGATCTCTGGCACTGACAGCGTCATGGAGCCCACCCAGATGACGGCCAGCTTGGCGATGATGGACTGGCACTGCTCGATGGGCCGGGCACTGGCCTGGGGGCTGGTGGCTGCGTGGAACCTGTCAATGCCCAGAGCACAGAGGCTGAAGGTGGTGACTCCCAGCGACGACACCTGGTGAGAGGGGAGGCAGAACAAATGGGCCTTGCTGCAGGGACATCAAAGGGGGCTTGACTTTACCAGGCTGGTGGCAAACCCCTGGCTAGCCAAGACCACAGCCCAAGACCCTTCCTCCAAGGTTTTAGAGGGGTCACAGCCTGTGGCTGCATCCCAGGGTTGGAGACACTTTTCTGTGACTCCTGAAAGGGCAGCGGATAAAAATGTCCCTTGACCCATTTGTCCCTGCCCAGCTCCCTTTTCTGCAGAAGGGAGAGGCTTTGCTGGATGTCTGTATATCCATCCAGCCAGGGTCGGGATAGCAGGATTGTCCCTCAGGCTCTTCCTCTACTCTGGATGGCTCTTGGAGAGGACCATCACACCCACCAGCACCTTCTGAGGGTCCCCAAGGTGCCCAGCTACCCCAGGCTGGCTTGTCCCTCCCCTGCTCTGCAGAGCTGCTGCCTGCATCCTGGACAGGCCAAACAAGTTGAAGGTGCTGTTGTCACAAATCAGCTTGGGGCAATTTCCGCTGCATTGAGAATGGCAGGAAAAACATCCCGTTTGCCAAAGGGAAGAGGCCAAAGGAGGCAGAGGAATCGTGGTGGCTCTGGGAGGGCTGGCAAGGCACCGAGGGTCACAATCAGCATTCATGGTCCCAGCCCCAGAGCTGCAGCTTTGCTCGGAGACAAGTCCCATAGCCCTGGGCCAGGAAAATGGCTGAGTCACATGCTGGTGCCCCCCAGCCCCATGACCGTTCCTTCCCTCACGAAGCCATCAAACGTCACCCTGTACTGAAGAACCTTCCCAGCACTCAGGAAACCTCTCAGGGCTCTGCATGATGCCTTGGCAGCAGCCCTAAACAGGTCTGGCACCGCCTCCCCCGCCACCCCCCAGCCTTTTCCAGTGGTCCTGGGTTGGCCCCTTCAGTGCTGCAGAGCACAGGAGCTCACGACCAGCACTGATGCCAAGCACCCAGCATCACTGTTCGGTTATGCACAGCAGCATCCCCCTAGACACAGCATCAGGGCACTAGCCCAGCATCAGCATCCTGCACCCAGCCCCACCGCCCAACAAGGCTGCTCATGTCCCAGCTCCTCTGCCCAATGCCCAGAGCCACCCCGAGCATCCAGCACCATTGCCCTGCCTCACAACCAGCACCCAGTGCACTTGCCCAGCTCCTTGGCTGGCACCTGCAGCCCTCCCAGCACTGCTGTGCTGCTGCCTCTCCTCTCCCCCTACACCTCCCACAGGCTCTTCTGTCTCTCCTGATCACCTTGGTCCTGGCATGCAATTCAGACACGGCAGAGCATCCTTCCCCAGTGCCCTGGCAGGGATGCAGCTGGTGCCACTGGTCACCCCAGGCACATCCCTGCATGCTGCCTGTCACCAGGAGCCCATGTAGCCAGCTCTGCTCCAAAAACCTGACTTTGTGCCCCCCCCCGCCTCCCCAGCATTTGAGTAGCCACGAGGCAGAGGACAGAAGATTTGCTCCTTACAGAGTTCATCCAGCAGCCTGAAATACTTGCACAGTCCCATACAGAAAGGCTAGACATTAACTACTGGGCTGCAGACTGATTCCCCTCTCGTGGCTGACTCTTTGCTGGGGATTTAGCTCTGGCCTGGCCCTCCCACCCAGGCTGAAGGGTCCCTGGTGCTGGGTCCCAGGTGAACAGAGAAACTCTGAAGCCCCTTCTGCCCTTGCTCTGGGGCCCAGAGGCAGGAGGGCAGGGCAAGATTGGCAGCTGGGGTGGCAGAGCAGAAGTAGCCTCCTGGGTGGACCACACCAGGACCATGCCTCCCTGGGGCTGTGCCATGTCCATCCTTCAGCAGCCCCAACATCCCATCGTCCTTCCTGCCTCCTTCAGGGATCGAGCTGTCCCATGGGCACCCTGGTGCTGCTGAATCACTGCACCTGGAGGTGCCACCCCCAGGGATCGCCTACAGGGACATGGCCAGGGAGCCCATGGGCAGCTCAGAGACAGGCCATTGGCAGACCCTCCTCGGGAAGGGGTCTGGTTTGGGGACATCACCCTTTCCTTCCCGTCCTCAGCCGGGGCACTGAGCCTGCCTGCCTGGGAAAATGTGGATCCATATTCCTGCCCCTCTCCGAGTCCTCCTTCTGCCTGGCTGCGACGTCAGGGGCCTGAGGTGGAGGATAGGGATGGGGCAAACCGTTCATTTAGTAAGAGGCTGGGGTGGGAGACCTCCAGAAATGAGCAGTTCCTGCTTGCTGAGCAGGGGAGACAGTGCAGAGAGGCGGGGCAGCCCATCTCCTCTAGCAAACACCACCTCGTCGTGCTGGGTTTAACTGGGAGGTCTAGGGCTCTGCCTGGCAGGGTACCCAGGGTGCAGGTCCATCACCCCAGGCCTCCGCCCAAAGGACCCAGTGGCATTGCTGGGGTCCCCTTCCGGGGGCGTGCACAGCCAAGCTGTCCGTGAATGTCCAGGGACCCCCATGCCTCTGCAGACCCTGTGCAAAGGCACTGACACCCAGGAGCTGACTGTCACGGTGCTAGTGGACGATGGAGCAGCAGGACAGGGCGGGACCACTGGTGACAGCGGTGGCCTCAGACCTGCTCACCTCACAGCCCTGGCAGTGGGGGCTGTGCCAGCCCATCCAGGCCCACATCTACCTCCCCAGCCCATGCTGGAGTCACCCCAACCTGCAGCTGCTGTCGGGTGAAGCAGGAGGGGATAATCCAGCCACCCAGGGAGGGGGATGCAGCCAGGTCCTGCACCCAAGAGCCCTGCAGGTCCCAGCAGAAGCTGGACCAGGGAGGGGGGATGTTGGGGAGGGGATTGTGATGGAACATGTCAATGTCTTGTGGCCATTTCTTTGCCTGTAATGACTGAGCTCCCTACAGCCATGGGCTTTCCCCGTCTGAGTGCCAAGGCCTGCTCTCTGTCCCCTCCAGCTGTTATTTCTCTGAGCAGGCTTGAGTCCTGGTGATGGGCACAGACAGGTCTGGCGATGACAGATGGCCAGGTCCCAACTCAGCATGATGACAGCCCTGGGAGGGGCAGGGCTGGCCTGGGCATGGGTGCCAAGGGGTGTCAGTGGTCCCACACAACCTTTGGGGAGGCCCCTGGGCCCTCAAGCACAAGCCATGCCCTCAGCTTGCAGCTGGTTTTCATATGTTGTGTGAGGGGCACTGACCATGGGAGTAGGCGCTTGGTGGGACAGGCAGGTTTTGAACCCCATCTGGCCTGACCAAGCCTGAGAGGGTCTTCAGGGACCTGCCACTGTCTCTGATCCCTTCCAACCTTGTGTTTGCACCCTTCTTCGACAAACTGGGCTTTGGAGCCCCAGACAACACGCACAGGCAGGCTGGCTCTGTCTGTCGTACATTGGCACAGAGGGGAGCGGCCAGATCCCAGCCATCCCTGCAGAATGGGAGATGCCCCACAGCGTGTGTTTGTTTTCAACGCAAGAGCAGAACCATGCCAAACCATGCCATCTAGGGCATTTTTGCTCATTCTGCCTTCCCCTATCACCACAGTCCCTGTAGCCTTCTCAGTGGGTCCCCAGCTCACTCTGAACACGGCCAGCTCATCACGCGTGAGCCTTGAGGACAAGCAAAGATCTCAGGTTCCCAAACGTAATCCCTGGGCTCTCCCACCCCAGTGCTGCTCAGCGCTTCCCCACCTGCAGCCCCCTGCCCTGGGGCCATCCTCAGCAGCCCATCATGGCCAGTGCTGGGCCAGCACGCTGTGGGGCTGAGCCCACAGGCTGGGGGGTGTTGGGCTGGGACAGGGACAGACAGACGGAGGGACCCCATGGACAGAAGTCTTCATGCTGGCTGGACAAAGGAGGGTTTCACGGGCTCTTCCCAGCCCTGGCAGCATTGTTGCTGGCTGCAGAGCCTGAGGAATGGCCCAGGGCAGAGGCAAAGGGAAGATCAATATTGGGACCGACCCTCAGCTCCTTGCTGTGCCCGACAATGGGGGTCTCTGGGGCACACAGCCCTTGCGCCAGGCCATGGGCAGCATGGACTGCCCCCGAAGCAAGAGAGCAGAGAGGAGATGAGTCCTTGAGCCCTCCAGGGCCCTGTGCAACCCCTTACCTCCATGAAGGGCACGATGCGACAAGACATGTCCCCCAGCAGCCTCTTCTTGGTGATCTCGTTGAAGATGACCACAGGCAGGCAGAAGAAGAGGATGAGGAAGTCCCAGAAAGCCAGGCTGGCCAGGATGGAGTTCCAGGCACTCTTCATGTAGTAGTTGTGCCACACAATGCACATCACAGAGAGGTTTCCGATGATGCCCACTGCGAAGACGATGAGGGAAAGGAACATTACGGCATAGGCGCTGTAGGAGTTCTCCGTCACCGGGTACAAGGGGTTCTGTATTTGCAACCGTTTGTCGGACACGGTGGTGAGGTTGGCTCGGGGCTCTGCCCCCTCTCTGTCTGTGGGGACCCCTTGTTGCTGCTCAGATGGGTCCGTGCTAGATGGCAGCAGGGCCTTGGTTGGGTGCAGGTTGGCAGAGTTGAGGGGCCGCGGAAACTCCACCCGCACCCCCGGCACGTACTGCTGCACAGACTTGGAGTCCTCCTCTGTCCCCCGGCGCAGCCTCTCCTTCATCACCTGGACCTCTGGACTGACCCGGGAAATAGTTGGCAGAGTCCTATCTCCGTCTGCACCCTGGGCACGGTGGGTGCTGCCATCCCCAGGCTGCGCAGCCCTGCCTTGCATCGCCGCAGCCCCCGGCACCAGCAGCATCAGCAGCAGGAGGACAAGCGACAGCAGAGAAGGCATGGTCCCCTCCGCACCCTCCGGAAAAAGCGTGTGGTGGGAGACAGAGCAGCCCCGAGCGCAGGGACCCCGGGGCTGCGGGCAGCGAGGGAGCGGTCCGGAGGAGCAGCCGGTCTGTCCAGCTCCGGCCGCTGCTCTGGGCTCTCCGGAGAGCTCTGGGCATGACAAAAGCGGCGCTGGGGAGCGGCAGAGCCAGGCCNACATCCCCCGCCCAGCATCCCCTCCAACATCCTCCCAGCGTCCCCCAACATCCCTCAACATCCCCCCAACATCTCGCCAGCATCCCCCCCAGCACAAGCCAGACGAAGGACGCCCACGGCTTGGCACTGGGGACGGGCTGCCGAGCTCAACTCTTCCCACTCGAGATCTCCGCCTGCCCCCGAGCAGGCAGCACTAAGGAGGCCCAAGGTCCGGCACTGGGCAGCATGTGTCCCGTCCCCTGCCACACTCAGACTGGACTCAGGACAACCTCAAACAGCCCGACCACCTCCCCGGGGCTGGTGGGGTGTTGGGGCTGCCCTCGTCTGGAGGGCGAGAGGAAGGACTGGCTGGCCCCCAGCAAAGCTCCTTGCCACATTAGGGTGTCAGATCTGCTGGCCCAGTTCTCCCAAGGTTTGTTGCTGCTTTTCCTACTGACTTCCCCCCTGAGACAGGGGTTTGAACAGAACTGAGGTCCCTGACCTCCTGTACCTGTGACTTCTCCCCATACCCATCATCTCTCCCTCACACCCATCATCTTTCCCCATTTCCATCGCCTTTCCCCACACCCACCACCTCTCCGCTGTCCAGTCTCCTGTTCCCCTACCTGTTAGTGCTCCCTGCGCTGTTACCTCTTCCCTATGACTGCGGGACTGGAGGGACCATGGTCCCCTCTGGGGACATGACCTGTGGCACGTAGGCAGCCCATGGGGATGCACACCAGGCTTGAAGCAGCGGGGCTACCCCAGACCTGGGGGGCTCAAGGAGTCTGTCCCTCTCCTGCATGGGGCAGGGGCCCGGACACCTCACCCCATTGCAGCCAGCAAACACCAGCTTCCCCCCAGCTGGGACCCCACTGCTGTCTCCGTCTGGCACCATGCCCGCTCTTCCCAGAGCCAGAAGGGCCTCTGGGCTGACGTCCCGGAACACAGAGGGGGATGTGGGCCTCTTGCTGCGTCGCTGGGAGCTGGGAGAGCCAACGCCACTGGAGCCAGAGCAGAGAAACTGAGTCCCAGAGCTCAGAGGCTGCCCCCTTGCAGGTGAGCGTGTGACCACAGCTAGCAGGACATTCGCTGACATGGGTTTCAGTGGTGGGATGCTTCTGCTCTACTCAAAATCACGTTGTACTCAGCTGGCCCTTGGTGCTCGGCCACTGCAGCTGGGCTGGCGGAGACTACTGTTGTCCCACACCCCTCCAGGGTGAGGCAGGAGGAGTCTCTGCCTCCAAATCATTTGGCTCCACCAAGTGCAAGCCCTTCATCCCTCCTGCGCTGGAGCCATTCCTCCATTGTGTGTGACAGTGCTGACCAGCAAAGGCCACAGAAATCGGAGGCACACCAGGAGCCTGGCACTTCTGCTTGCAGTCCCAGCCTCCTGCCGGCAGTGCTTTGCCCAGGGCCCTGCCGGCAGGAGCTGGCAGCTCTGCCTGGCTGCTCTCCTTTCTCACACTGCTTCTCCCACAGCCAGGTGCTGCTCTTTGACTCTCAATAATGCTATGATTTTTGAGCATCATTTTGATATTTCCAAAGGGGAAAGGAGGATTTCAGCTCTTGCTGGGTTCTACAGGAGCAGACGGCGGCAATGCCTGAGGTCTGTCCTGGGTGCAGAGGGACAGGTCTCTCTGGCCTGATGCTAGCGGAGCCCACCTACTGCAAAGGAAGAATGGCTCAGCCTGAGCTCAGTGACAGCCCGAGGATCACTCAGGACTGCTGTGGGCTGCCAATTGCTTCAGGTGCTCTGGCTCCAAAGACATAAGGGAATATGTGAAAGATCAGGGGACCAGCTCCGAGGTTCATGACTGCTCTGGCCTTGGCCCACCACCCCATACCTAAAATGAGCCAAGTGTTCTCCTTAGTGGGGAGCAAATCCCCAAAAGAGCTGAACTGTGTCCAGTTTGCACAGGGGCACAGTGCTGTGCTCAGATGTGGGGATTCCAGTAGAGCCAGGGCATGGGCAACTTGGCCAGCCAAGCACTGTCAGCATTTTAATTGTCTGGTTAACTGAAAGATGGATAACACGAACTTGCTCCCAGTGACCCCTCAGTGCTAATCCCAGCTCCCTCTGCAAAGGCCACGCAGGAGAGATGGTGGCATCAGTCCCCACATGAGGTTCAGGGAGTGATGCCATTGCACCTTGGTGAGGCTCGGAGGAAAACCACTCTGCCTGGTGACAGAGCTGAGCAAGGGATGAACAGAGGCAAGGCAGGGCTTGGGGCAGGGGCGCAGAGAAGGAGGATGCGGTCTTTCCTCAGTGCCCATATCAGCTCGGAGGAGGGAGCCCTCAGTGCGCTCCTCGCTTGCCAGGAGGGACATGGCTCCTGGCAGGGTGCTGGCACCCGGCACCCTCCTGGCCCCAGCACAAGGCAGCCAGGTGTTTTCTTGTGAGGAGAGGGAGCTATTTTTAGTTTCACTTCATGGCCATTGCACAACGGATGGGTGTGTCATGGAGCTGTCTGAAGACAACAGCAGAGTTCACTGGGGCAAGGTGACACTTCAGTGGCATGGGAGTGACCTTGGCATGTTCTGTCACCCAGGGAATTGCTGCCCAAGTAGCCTCTCCGAGACGCTCCTCTCTCCACCCAGGAGCTCCCAGCCAGCGTGGGTCCCTGGCTGTCCCCAGACTCGGGGCCAGGCAACAGCCCCAGAGACTATTTGGGAACCGCACATTTATCTTCTACTGCCTGCATTCACAGACGGGTTGAGACTGTTTCTCGGGAGATGAGTGCGTCTGGGTTTTGCAGACATCTCCTTGGAGGTACTTTATCAGAGTCAGAGCCTTCCACTGTGTCCCAGGGGAGGTTTCTTCCTAAATCCCCTCTTCCAGATATTTCATTCAACCCTCTGAGTTTTTGACAAGTCTGCATAAAAATCACATCCCACCTAAGACCTGCATCTTCCCACCCTGGTGCCCACGGGGACAGCCCCCTCAGTAACAAGTTCAAAATCATCTGATAAAAAAGGGGCAAAAGTCAGAAGTGTTTCTGAGCCTGCATTACACCACAGCAAATGTCTTCCCCATTTTGAGGCTTTTTTAAGCTGTTCCTTTGGAGCAAGACAGCTTTGTTGCAGCCAAGGGCAGTTCTGAAGCCACCCGGCAACAGCTTCACCTCCCACCGCTGTGTCCATGTACCCACCACGGCTCTCCGGATGGTGGGGATGGTTCAGGAGGGACACAGGGGGATGTGAGGGAGATGCCATGACTGATCCCATTGCTGGACTGTCTCTCCCTGGCTGGAGGGGATAGCGGGGGTACCAGCACCAAGACACCAGGGTGTGTGAGTGGGCAGTGCCTGTGCCAGCTGGGATCCCCCATGTCAGTTGATGGGTTTCTTCGACTCCATTCTTGCCTCCGCAGGAAGCCCCGTTGTCCTCCCACTCATGCTCCAGCATCACCCCCCTAAAGGAGCCCAGCGGGGTCACCTGTGACCAGTCCCAGTCTATATGACATTGTTCACTGGCCTTGTGATTGCTGGGGAGAAGGAGAATTGTCCCGTGCAATTTACTCTAATCCAAGCACAGGGGCATGGCTGAGATGGAGGAAGCTTGAAAGTCTGGGCAGCAATAAGATAGCATAGTGCCATGTGCTGAGATGGGCAGCTGGATGGGTGGTCATCTGAGGGGACATGGGACTGTCTGTGTGTGGGATGAGGAGCATTTTTGCTAGGAGGTGACAGCACCAGTGATGCTGAGCTGAGTTTGCAGGCAGGCTGGGAGAGCAGCACGGTGGGAGAGACGAGCTGCCCTGTTCCCCGTGGCGTGCACCACCCTGGCACTTTGGCACTGAGGCCAAGGTCCATGACCTCCGGCAGCCCTGCTCCTCTCTGCACGGCCCCGATCCTGCTGCTCTGCACCTCCAGCTCGGCTGGTCTGTGCACTGCTCTGCTGAGCCATCATGTTACAGAGCACCCTCACCAAGGGCTCTTGGAGATGCCAAAGCCATCCACCTCATCCTCCATTCTTCACAGAAGTGCATCCCTCATCAGACCCCAACAGTGAGTTTAGAGTAGCTCAGCTCTTCCAGAGCCCTGCAAGCAGGCGAGAGCCCCCTGTAACTACAAACAGCCTGAAGGGCGAGCACGCTCAGACTCAGTTTCACTCCTGATTTTTCTCTGTTGATGAAAACACACTTTTTCTTAAATCAGTATAAATATCAGAACCCCACCCACCCCCCGAGGCTTCAGCCTGCCTTCTGGTGAGCTTTGATGAGCTCCTCAGGGCTACCACAAGCCATCTCTGACAGTGCAGAGCAGAAGTGGATCTGCCCTGGCTGCCTTGCAGATGTGGTAGGGAGAGCTGCTCCAGACCCCGCCACCCCCTGCCACCGTTTGTGCCCCTCACCCTGCGGCACCTCACACGTCCATGTTGCTAGAGAGACTTGGGGCAGACGAGACCCAGATACCCAATGACAGGAGGAAAATGGCTCCCTTTTGTTTCCACCAAACAGTCCGGGCTGCATGGAAGCAAAGCAATAACAGGACTGGTACATGCCTGTTTGCCCTGTGCTGTTGGAGTGATCTGCGTGGTTCCTTTGAAAGGCAGGAGAGGGCAGGGAGGGGACATGGTAAACATAGATGGCTGGTGCAGGCAAAGCCAGTGCTCAGGCAGCTCCTGCTCCGAAGGCAGGGCTGCTGGAGGTGGGCACGGGCAAGGAGCTCCCCACCACTGCAATGACTCCTTGTCCTGAATGAAGATGCTCCCGTGTGATTTTCATGCCCTGGGACAGGATGATGAAACTCCCCACTGACAACCCTCTTTCTCCCCCCTGTCCTGTCTTCCTGCTGGTGGCTGAGACCAGCCCAGCATCTGTGCCCACCCCGGCTCCTGCGTCTCAAAATTAACTCCTGGTGTGCTGGGCTGAGCCTGCCTCACTCAGTGCTTTGCGGTGCTGCTTGGAGTTCCCATCAGTGTCTCGATGGCATTGATCCTGCAAGCTGCTGTCTGCTGCAGGGATGATATGCAACGGTTCAGCCCAGAAGTTGAGGGTTGTTGGGGTGAAGCAGCCTGCGATGTTTGACCAGCTGTTCCCAGCACACCATGGTGCCAGCCAGCTGTACGCAGGAGCCATGAAAAGCTTTGGAGCCTGCGGCTCCCCCTCCCCTGCTCCTGCACCTCCTCCCCGGAGCTCATGAAAAGCCTCTCCCATCTGACTACAGCCATGTTGCGCTGGGCTCGCTGCAGCTGGCACTGCTGGAGCAAACCCGCACCCCATGGCCTTCCCGGCCTCCTGTGGGATGCTGGCTCTGCTCCCTGTGGGCAGGTTTCCCAGTAGTCACCGGTCTAAAGCACGACAAGAACACTCAACCCCATTCTGCAGGGGGGAAACCAAAATGACGGTGGGATTTTCCTTGAGCCACAGCAGGAGCTGAGTTCCTGGGGCTTCCTCACAGGGGCCACCGCGGGGACGTCCGGGCTCTCTGTGGGTTGGTGCTGCGGCACCGGACACAGCCTTGTCTGCAGGGGGAAGTGTTATCAGCTCATGTGAGCGGGGACTGCATTTCTGTTTGCAATGGGGCGGTCACATTGTGTTCAGGGGAGGAACTGAGAACCCAAGGCAAGTTCAACTTAGGGCAAAGGCAGTATTTTCCCATGGAATAAAACAAGCAATGGTCTGGAAGCAGTGAGAGGCCGTTTGGAGAGGCCCTGAGCTCGGCCCCTTTGTTGGAGCCCACACAGTGATTCACTCCCAGGTTCCCTGTAAGTGCACAAGGACTCACAAATGCAAAAATGCAACTTGGAGCAAAAACACTCATAAGTTTAATGTAGAAAATAAACCATCTTCAAGTCCACCACCTTCTTTTTTTTTTGGGCTGAGGGATTTGGTTTCTCCATTTGCCTCAATTCAGGCTCTAGTAATGACTCCCCTGTTTTTCCCTGCTTTGGGGTAAACCTCATGCTCCCTCACTGCTGTGTCCTCCTGCTCTGGCTGTCACACGGTGTAGCTGGGGGCTTCAGAGCTGTATGGAGGTGACAGTTGCATGGGGACTATTGCAGCACCCCCTCTAAGTCCTGGGGGATGTCAGCTGGAGCACTGGTGAAAACCACCATGCTGCAGGGTTATGTGCTGGTCACCCCCTGTTTCCTAGTATCACTTTCAGGGTGCTTCACGTCCCTGACTGCTCTCAGTGAATCCCAACTCCTCCTGCAGCTGTGCAGGTTAAAACCCAGCTGGGTGTAGAGCACAGCTGGGGCTCCAGATGAGCAGGAGAAAGGTCTGAGGCAGCTTTCAGGGCAGAGAGCCTGTGCTGGGTGGCTTGTGTTGGGGCTGCCATCCCTGCTTGTGTCAGCAGAGGGAGAGGCAGATTGGGTGACCTGTGACTGCAACCCACCTGCCTGCCAAAACGTGGGTGCTGGGGAAACACCGGTGGAAAATAACTTGCCTGCAGAAAGACAGATGCCTAGCAGTCCTGAGCGAGGCACAGCGCTGGCCACCGTCCATGCTCCGCCTGAACCATTCAAGGTCTCAGAGCAAAAGCCAGCGTGATTTGTGCTTACTGGGAATATCACGGTTTGTCTCTCCTTGGAAAGCAGTGATGAGGAGCTGGCACGTGCGCCGTCTGTGCTTGGGTGCACTGCCTGGGACGATAGGTCCCCCGGGGCAGGGGCGATGGACCCCCCTGAGGGCTGCTGGGCTTCAAGGCTGGCAGCAGGGTGGTCTGGCATGACAGCCCCTGCGGAAGGGGGTCTGTGCCCAGCACTGGGCACAGATGGGCCGGGAGCTTTGTGAGAGGCTGTGGAGCATCCAGGGGGACCTTGTGCACAGGCAGCCCTGCCGGCATGGACTGCCTCCTCTAGGCAGCCTGGCAGGGCTGTGAACTCCTGGGGGGGGGGGTGGCCACAGGTTTCCACGCTGCAAGGGTGCCATTTAGAGACCCCTGCCTCACCCCACATCCAGACTTGGTCTCCTGAGTGGCCTTTCCAGGCCCCCCCCCAGCTTGCCTTCAAACCAGACAGCTCATCCTCACTGTCCTGACCAGGTGCTGCCCTTTCTGCATCCATGGCCACAGCAGTTGGGGCCTGATGCTGTGAGGTGCTGAGCATCCCCAGAACTGTCCATCCATGCCGACATCTGCCAGCAGACGCTGCAGAGCTGGTGTCACCACTCACCCCTTCCTACGGGATGAAGTGTCAGCACCTGGGGCTGGGAGCAGGGTGGGCAGTGGGGACTGCCTGGGCACCGACCCCACCGATGCCCGGGGATGGCTGGGGACTGGGGGACCCTGCCCTCCCTGGGGGATGTGCTGGAGGGGCTGGCAGGGGCAGTTTGCCTGCTTGTGGTGCACCGAGCCAGCAGTGCGTGGGTGCTGGGGGTCCAGACCCCTCACCTTTGCCCCCTCTGGCTGCCCACAGCCCAGGCAGCACTGCTGTCCCCCAGCACAGAGGGACCGGTCCCCAGCCTGCCGGCGGGGAGCGGGGCACTGCAGCGACATTTGGCAGCTGCCGTGGGTGCCCCACCCTGGGTGGGGACGAAGGTCACCACGCAGAAAGTTCGGCTGCTGGCTGATGGAAAAAATGGGGAAATTCCCTGCTCTGCGCACATGCAAATGAGGGCTGGGGACCCTGTGCCCAAGCCCCCTGCAACTGTCCTCCCTTCTCCAAGCCCCAGCAGGGCCGGGGGCTCTCTGTGCTGCCCCCATCCAGGCCACCATCACAGCAGACTGGCCATGGGACACAGCTGTGTCCCCAGGACAGCTCTCACTGCCCACAGCCTGTCCATACATCTGGACAGACACACACCCCTGACAGACCCACTCCCTGGAGCCAGAGGAGCCTTTGCTGGAGCCACATATGGGCAGGGCCACATCAAGACCCCAAGGACCAGGGCTGTGCCTTGTGGCTGGTCTCGTCCTCGTTGCTGTGGCCAAGTAAGTTGGGGAGAAGATTGTGCCCAGGGTCTTGGGAGGTAGGAGCTCATGGGGGGACACAGGCATCTGTCTGTGCTCTGCCGTGCAGGATTGGTACCTGTGCCCACTGCAGAGCGCTGGGCACCGTGGTGCTGCGATTGTGTTGGTGTTGTGTGGCCAGGCCTGGCCTGGTGATGGGGTGGGCAGGACCCCTCTTGAGGTCCCAGAAATGCACACGATCAGCACTGCATGCTCTGAAGATTTCTACAGACCTGGCTCAGGAGAGGGCAGAGCACAGGAAGGGAATTTCCTAAGCCTTTGCTTTAGAAGTCCTGTTTTCCAGGGCTGTGGTACTGCCTGGGATGCTTGGAGGATGATGCAGGGAGGGAAAAGCCTCCCTACCAAGCTTGTTATCTTGCAGAGGAGGGAATGGACTCCCTGCATCTTGGGATGCCCACGTTACAGCCGCGAGGACATAGCCACGAGTGGGTGAGATGGGCTCCATCAATGTTGGAGCTGCTCTACCCCAACACCTGCAGCATTGGCAAGGCCAGCCACAAGCACAGAGGTGCAAGCAAGATTCCTGGGGCCGCTGGCACTGTCCATTCCAGGCTCCAAGCCCTGCTGCCTGCGGGTCAGAGGTGTCAGCCATGGCCATGGCAGCTGGCCAGCAAGTGGGAGAGGTTGTCCTCTCCCCAGTGATGGAGAAAACCCCAGGCTCCCTGTGCAGTTTTCCCCGCTCTCCTTGTGACTCAGTCCCACGCGGTGAGTTGCTCAGCACTGAGACACTGACCCACACGGCCACCAGCCAGCAACCCGCAAAGGGCTGGAGCTTCTCAATGCTGCAATAAGGCAGGAGCCAGCAGCTTGCAAGATGTTCTCCTCTAGATTCAGGTCAGTAGCTCCAGCTTTACACCGAAGCCAGTGGCCCTGAGTCACCAGGTGACACAGCCATATCTTGCTGGTATCTCCCAGGTGTGGCAGCTCAATAAGTGATGTGAGGCCAGCTGGCTCACGAGCACTAAGGAGGCAGTGATGCAGCAGTAATTGCAGCCTGGTGCCATTGGCACTCATGACTGTAGGTGGGGGGATATTTTTCTGCTACTCACAGCTTTGGGCAACTGCTGAGGAGCTGGTAAGACAGACTGCTTAGCTGGAAGATGTCACAAGTCTGCCAGAATTTGGGCCATTGTCTCCTGGGAGAAGCTATTGATCTCCAAGGAACCATTTTGGGGCTGTCTGGGGCTCGTGCCTGAAGCAGACTCCTCACCCCTCTGTCGCTGTCTCCATCCCTGACAGCATGGCCACAGGCATGGTCTGCTGCCTGCCATGTCCCGATCATCATGCGGGGAGCTTCCCCGCCTGCTCCACTGAGTCAGATGCACCAGCTGGGAACAGAGCCAGGCCTGGACCCCGCATCCTTGTGAGCAGCGGAGAGCTGGGCTCCCCAAGGCCACAGCACCAGGCCATGGGATCCTGGAGCCCCAAGCCTGCGGATACACCAAATGCAGCAGTGGCATGCTGCAAGCACATCAGGACAGGGGGAGAAAGAATCCCTGGGACATGCTCTGACTTCTACTGTATGCTGGGGAGCACTTAGAGACCGGGTGGTTCCTGCTAGGTGCTGTACAGGCAGAGAGGGCACATTCAGGCTGAAGGGCAGCATGCCACAGGCATGTCTCCCATGGGGATCCCGGCCACTGGTGCTGGGCAGCTTTAGGCCCATTGGCCTAAAAGTAGAGATGCTGTTTCTTTTCCCTAAAACACCTGACATCTCCATCTCTAAACTGGAGGAGAAGAGTTACACATCATGGTCCGCAGGAGGAGGATGTTGGTGTTTTGTGTCACCAGCCACCCGGGCTGCAGTTACCCCAGTGTGGGAGCGGTGAACGGCTGGACTACATGATGGAGAGCAGAGGTCCAGGACTGGCCACAATCCCAGCACATTCCTGAAGACTCTTTGTACTTGGCGCAGATGGTGCCTTGGTCCTACAAGGGTGTCTTAATTCTGTTGTCCTAATCATGGCCATGCAGATGAGCTCAGTGGGGCAGGACAAGGTCCTGCCCAGCCTGACAGGTCTCTCCCTCCTTGCTGGGACACTCAGAAAATAAAACATTTTCTCTGATCTCACTGTATAGGAGCAATCCTGGGACTGCCAGCAAAGGCAGAGGAGGAGAGAGAGTCGGGTGCAAAAGGTGATACCCCATGAGCGTCATATGTGGCAAACACTGGAGGATTTCCAGCACCTCAGGACCTGACATCTCTTTATCTGCAGGGTGCCAAGTGAGCCCCCAAAGAAGGAAGGGGCAAGCAGAGAGCCAGCGCTGAGCAGAGCTGGCAGGGCACAGCCAGGGTGTTCCTGCCCTGTGTGCCTGGGCTCCTGCAAGCTCATGGTTGTGGACATAGAAAACCCATGAAACGTGGGAATATCTTGGGCCATCTCCCCGCTCCCAGCACTTGCTGCAGACTGGCAGATAAGCTGCTGCGGGCAGGTATTTGAGCTAGCACCGTGCCAGGCTCCTGGGCTGGTGGAGGGGCAGGCTGCCAGGCAGGTGGTAACGCTGCCAGGCGGTGCAAGGACAATCCTGCCAGCAGAGAGTGGCGTCAACTGGTGAGACACTTGTGGGAAAAGCTGCCTGTGAGGATGTACTTTCCCTTTACGTGGGGCACATGGGGCTCAGTCTTCATTGGGACTGGGTAGCAGCAGATTGCACCAAGTGTGCTGGATTTTGAAATAACGTGTTGAGGAAAGCAGTTGGAAGATTTTAATAGGACATTTTCCAAAAGAAGCAAGGAGGGACATCACTCAAAATACCTTTTAACTTAGAATTGCACTGAAAAAGGTCTTAAAATCCCACTGAAAAAGGCCTTAAAAACCCACCTGGTCAAACCAGCTCCTATCTTCTCCAACTCAAACTACCAACCCTCACTTGAAGATTTTTTTGCTAATTTGCTGGGCACTCGACAAACCCTTGGACCAGATCTAGCCCTCTTAAATGTGCCGCTTTTTGTCCAGACTGGCCTTCTTTAGCCCTGCAGGAATGCAAATGCTCCTTTATCAAATAGCAAGACTACTCAGATGGGTTTCAATGGATCCCAGGTTGAACCCAGAACTGCTGAACACAGAGCAAGGATCTTGGCAGGATCATAGTGTAGACCAAAATGATAAAATTGGCTGAAGCATGGGTGGAAACATCCCAATGTGAAAGAACCCAAAAACCCACCAGGGATTATGCGAATGGCCTGTATCAATAACCAGTGGTGGCAGTGACCACAGGCAAATTGATAAACACTGAGAAATGCAGTGTTCACACTGAGCCCAGGAGCCCTGCGTTCTTGTAACAGGAGGATGATGCCAGCAGATACCCTGTGTCTTCCTCTTATCCCAACACTTCGACAGACAGCAGCCAAAAAAGACACCCAAAATGAGGATGAACAGACAAAAAGCAGCAGCTCTGCCAGTCTCATGGAGGGTGAAGTGAGCAAGGTTTGGAGGTGAAAGATCGTGCCATAATAACTGTTGATGCCTGTCGAAAACCTGCCCAAAAACTAGTTTGTCATTGCCACTTGACAAGATCCCAGGCAGAGAGGACTTGACTTGGCACCCCTGTCTTCTGTGTTTCAGCCTGAAGACCTGGCCGTACCCCTTGTGCAAACACAGCAGGGTGGGGGCGGCTGTGAGGGTGAGAGAGACCGGCAAGAAGTGTGAGAGACTGAGTCAGTTTTGTTTCAAATAGAAATCCCCTGTCACCAAGGTCTGGCACTGAGTTTTGTTACATGCTTGCAAGTAAGTAATTGCTTCTCCTGAGTTTCTGCTCTGATCTCCACCAGCCCAGTTTGATCAGTGCCACGGCCCTGGTTAGGAGGTCAGTAGTTCATGGGAGACAATTCCTGCTTCGAGGCAGAGTTTCAGTCCCAAATGGTTCCTGGCACGTGGGGATAGATCTGCTATTTCTAGTCTCCAACAAGGTTTTTAGTCTATGATGGCTTTCTCTGCCCATCTCATCTCCTGTGACACTGGCAGAGAGACCTCTGGTCCCTAACCCAAACATACCTCTGGGCATCTCTTTTTATGAACTTCGTTTAAATGGTTCTCTATTTGCTGAAATGACTTTTCTCTTTTCCCTATCAACATTTTCTCACTTTTCTTCCTGTTCTTTATTCAAGGATGCTGAAGTTTTCTGACCTCAGCCTGGCGGATGGATGGACCCTTCTACACCCACTGGTCTTTTCCCACTCTCTGACTGAAAAGTGACAAGGAGCATTAACTGCTGGGTGCCAGCCACTCGGTGTTTCTGCGGTCTCCTTGGAGTCTGCTTTGGAGGGATGCTGAACCTGGGACATCTAGATGGGGTCATGCTGACCAGTCACTGCAGGGGGACCAGGTCTCAATAGCCATGTGCCTAGCCAGCCCAAGGTCAGCACAGTGGCACAACACCCAGAAGGGTCCACACGGCAGCAGCCTGGTGGCAGATAAACCCTGGGGGAGCTGTGAGTGGGAAGAGCAGTGCCCAGACACACACGGCAAACCTGCTCCTCCCAGAGGAGCAAGGAGCCCTGCCAGATGCATCTGCTGTAGCTCCAAGCCTGAGCCCATGATGGTACCCACTCTTCTCCCTCCCCCTTTCCCCAATCCCAAACACCTTTCTGACCTTGGGTGGCAGAGTCCTGCCAACCTGCTGTGCCAGGAGGAGGAGCTGAGCCGTCCCCGATTGCTGGGCAGGCGTAGGTGGTATCTGCAAACCTGTGAGTCAGCTTGCAGGAATGCAGCCAGGATGGGGTGGGAGGGGAAGGACAACAACCTGACCCACGGTGCCCCGGGGATCCTTGAGTCTGTGAGTGACCTCTTTCCCTGCAGGGTGACATGGTCACAAGCCCTCATGCCCACACCTGCACCTTGCTTCAGACACACACACCACCTCTGCTAGGCTAGTGGTACCCTTCGTGCAACCTTTCCCTACCAACCACAGTTCCCTGCATTGGGGATGACACAGCAGGGATACTCTTCTGGGTGAGCCTGTCCAGCCACAGATGTGCAGGGTTTCAGCAGAGTTTGGGTTGTTCGGCAGCACAGATCCTCTCTCAAGCATTATCTTCTTGCAGTGTTGGAGACAGAATAAGGAGAGCACTCCTGGGCTTTAGGATGCAGAAGTAATGCTGCCCGCCAGGGAGGAACCATGGCAGAGGCGGCTGCGCTGCCCTCAGGAGAGCCCCCCTCCATGGACCTCCATGTGTCTGGCCAGGTTTGGGCACTGCACAGCACCAGCCATCACCTTCTGCAGCACAATTTCCAGCTGGTAGCCGCTGTGGTGGCTCTTTACAACTCTCCAGGACTTCACAAGGGCTCTGCCTTTGTGGGATCCAACCTTATCCTCCAAGAGTGTGTCCCTAGCAGCTGGTGGAAGCAGCATTGTCAGCCTGGCCAGCACATCTTCAACCCCTCAGTCCCCAAGCAACTGTGCTGGGCGAATGCATCTCAGTTCCAGGAATACACCCAGCCAAGTCACCAGCCAGTGTTGCAGAGGCTGAATACACACAGATACCACTGGCATATCAGCCCCCCACAACCTGGGTGTGGACCAGCCCTAGGAAAGCCCTCCAAGGTCATGCCAACGGGGTGCAGGCTGGGGCACTTCAGCAGTGCCTGGCCCCTCAGCCAGGCACATCATATGGTGTTAATGTAATAAAATTCCTTGGGGAAGGGGATTTTTATTTTAAACCAAACTGACTCAGTCTCTCACGTTGCAGCTCTCCCAATTTCACTCATCCCCACACTCACCCACACAAGGGGTCTGACCAGGTTACCATTGTGCGGCACCGAGGATGAGGGATGCTAGCAGACGGGTCTTCACTGTATCTCATAGGCTCCTCTTGGTTTATCAACCATTTTCAGGGCAGCATCTTTAGCCTCTGATCCTTTCTCACAGCCCTTTGTCTGGGCTTCCTTGTTGTGGGTGTCTTTATAGGTGCCATCATGGTGTTGGGGGAGGAAGAAGATGAAAAGGATGTGCTTGTATCTTGTTGCCATCCTCCTGCTAGCAAAGCACAAGTCTTCTGCTAGTGAGTCATCTACACCCAGGCCTTATCAAAGTGCAGCCATCTGGGCTGATGCAAACACCAGATTCCTCAGCATCTGCCTGATGTTGATTGTGCCGCTGGTTATCAGTGCAGGCCATTCTCCTAATTTCCTCTTTAGGGTTTCTTCTGGTGCTTTCACACCCAGCCATTCCCACACACACTTTCTCCAGTATATCTGTTACATAGCTCTACAAGCAGGACAACAAACCTAGTCCAAAATGTTATTCTGATGACCATAGCGATGTCTTGGACAGGAAAACTAGCAGCGTAAACCCTGCAGCAATAGTTATGTGCAAAAAGAAGGACACTATTAGAATTAAGAAACTAAGAAAATGAGGAAATTAGGAAATTAAAAGTAGCAACCAAAGGAGCAAAATGTTGGACATTATGTAAATATGAAGCTGGAGGCACAGACTAAATGTACACTGTCTGTCCAAAGAGATTCTAGCAGTGTTATAGCAAATGTTTTTAAAAAGCAAGTCTGGGAGCCTGTTGGAAGTAAAGTGATATCTTTGAATAAGCCATAGCCATGTCCAAACAAGGCAAACAGCAAAGAGTGTAAACCTGGGCAAGCGAAATGTAAAACCACAGTAACATGAGCCAAAATTTTTTTTGAGGAACAACTTGCTAAAGGCATAACAACTAACTTTGAAACATTTTTTTAAGTACACAAAAGATGGTTGCCTGCCAAAGAGGCTGGAGTCAACAAACGACAGTGTACAACAGGAGCACTCATGAAAGATAAGCTGTGAAGAGAAGTGAGATGAATCCCTTGCATTGTTGTTCCCTGCAGAGGCACCCAGGGGCTTCCCGGGCTGGACTCTTTCTTCACAGTGAAGAAGTTAGATGAGGTCCCTCAAATGGGGATGACAGTAGGAGAAAATTTCAGAACATGTTAGTTACATGAATGGACAGAAAAAATGCCACGACCTTCACCCGGCGAAAAGTCTTCACACAGAGGCTTGGGGAACTCGGTGGTGGTGCTGCTGACTAGCAGGGGATCCACGGCATGTGGTTTCGCAGTATGTTATGGGGAAGAGTCAGAGCAATTTGGGCAGTGAAATGCCCTCTAAAGATTGAGGTCACCAGCTGAATCTCACACGGATCCATTCTGGAGCTGGTGCTGCTGACGGCATTAAAAGCTACAGAAAGACCTTATGGTGACAAATGATTGCCAGTTAAGTTGGTACATGTCTGATAATGGCAAAGGCAGAGCTTCTTAGGAAACCCCCTGTGCGGGTATGATGGAGTAGGAAAGGACCTTGCTGTTTTCATGTGCTGTGCTAATTGGCCTAGTGCCACAAAGGGAGCTTCAACAACAAGGAGGGAAGGAACAAAAGTGATGCCTCATACCCATTTCCCCCAACTTTGTCCAGTGCCTCTGCCTACCCATGTTCTTTACGACCTGCTCCACGGTCTGCTGCGCAGATGGAGCCTCTCCCTTTCACTGTTCTCTGAAGGAATCAGAGATATTATTTAAAGCTCTCAGGACTGCAGCCAGGAATAATTTTCTACCTGTACAGCTTTGTTTTCTCAGGCTCTGGGGCTTGCTCCGGGATCACGGAGTGGACCAGGAAAGACAGGGAACTGACGCTTAAAACCTGGCCCAAGCCCTTGACGGCCATTCCCAGCAGATGGCGATCCCCAGGAGGGAGGCAGGGACATCCTCAGCATCCTAAAGGTGTGACACCAGCTCCCACATCGGGGATGTGCATGCCTGGGCTTGCCTCCAACAGACCGTGCACCCACAGGGCGAGCCAAGGAAAGGCTCTGCCCTCTCCCCAGGAGCTGGCCCCGCAGGAGACCCACTGCCCTGTGGGCAGCCTGCCCCATGCACCACCAGCCAAGCACAGGGGGCTGGGGCAGCCCCAGTGGTGCTGTCTCCACCCCAGGGGCAAGGACTGGGGCCGTGCAAGGAGTAGGGACGGGAGCTTTCCAGCCACCCACGGACTGGGGGTCCCCGTGAGCCAGGGCCAGGAGCCGGGGCACTGGGCATGGCCATGACACCAAGCATTGTCCCAGGCTGTGGTGCAGCAGCCAGCAAGAAACTAGCCATGAAAACCAACGAGCCCCCGGGAGGGACCCAAGCAGCCAATCAGAGCCAAGCTGTCACTAATACACCCTCAGGAGAGAGGTCACGGGGATCAGAATTTCTGGAGAAAGATGATGTCGGAATAGCTGAAATGGCAAGGCTTGGCCTGTGACATACCTGGAGCCTGCAGGGTGTCTGGACACCTCCTCCCCCAGCCTGAACGTGGCTCTGGTGGGGCTCTGTGGCCCTGGACGTGGGGAGGCACGGGGACACCTCCCACGGGATCCCCCCTCCAGACAGCCATAAGGTTCCCAAGGTGAAGATCAGAGGAAGGCTGTGGTTGGAGGCACCTCTGGAGATGACCTAGTCCAATACCCCTGCTCAGAGCAGGGTTGGCTAGAGGAGGTTGCCCAGGATCATGCCCAGATGATGCCTCCACAACCTCTCTGGGTAACCCCTTCCAAGGTCTCCTCCAGGTGTGGGCATGGAGGACTTTGTGCCACGCAATGCCACGAGCTGCCTTGGAGCACCGAAGTCTCTGGCTACTCCAGGGATGGGCGGTGAGCCCCTGTGTCACCCCCAAGTTGAGTTGCCCCATGTAGGAATGAGATGATGCAGCACACGCTGCCTTCTCCCAGAAGCCATGGGCTGTTGGGACGCCCCAGTGAGATCTCCATGCGGGAACACCCCTGCCACTGTGTGACAGGGTAAACGGTGCTTCATCACCCACCATCAGAGCTTGGAGAGGCACGGGAAGAGGCAGAGGCTCTCCCAAGCTGGGGTGAGACCGTAGCTGAGGAGCACTCATCTGCAGCAAAGAGCTGGTGGTGGAGCAGGCTTGGCTGCTGACTCACTGGCTGAGAGAGGGCAGGTCCCTGTCCTGCTCCCCCAGCTGTGAAACTACAGAAAATCCTCCTGGCTCTGGTTTTTGCAGAGCATGACAGGACAGCAAGCAAAGGGAGCTGGTACAGAGAGGAGGAAAGGCATTTTGGGGATGGCAGGGCTCCACAGCTGAGGGACCCTGCTGTTTGCAACCTCTGCTTCATACCTCATGGGTCCTTTCAAATGGTTTTTGTGGCCAACATACCGTGCTGTCCCCTGCGTCAGGGAACTGACATATCACTGGGGTCTGGACTAGAGATTGACAGAGATGGCACTGTCTCCAAGGAGACTCTTCCTGGTTGCCATAGAAACTGGGGGGTTTTTTTGGTGCCCCCTCTTGTCCCTCAATGTTATGGATATGATAATTGAAATAAAACTTTATTTCAGTCCCTGGAGCTTGCTGGAGGGACGCGTGTATTCCAAGGGGTGCCATCTGCCAGACACCACCGAGGTGTTGCTGGCCAGGTGGGTTCATGCCACGTACTCACAGGGTGATGAGAAGTGGTTGGGGAAGAGCAGGTACCGAATGAGGGGCATCGCTAAATGAGGACTGCAAGAAGGAGAAGAGGCTCAGGTCTGTGGATCAGATGCTCCAGACCCAGCATGCCTTGCCATGGCCATCTGCTACTCAGCACTGGGAGCATGGAGTAAGCACGGTCCCCCATAGGAAAGGAGCCCACCCCATCCCATGCCCTGCTCCCCATACGCCCGTTGGTGCGTGTCACAGTGCCACCGCGCTGCAGGGTTGTGTCAGCCAGTGGCACGTGGCCGTCGATAGTCACATAGTCACCCATTCCTGCCCACCATCCGCGGGGAGAGGCCCCAGACAGGGAGAGTCACATGAGTGGGAAAACAGGAGCAGCAAAGGACCTGCTGGCTTCATTACTGATTTACAGGCATGGGTGGCTCCTGGATGTGCCATGCGGTGCCTCCCCCACCTCCCCAGACACCCTCTGATCCCAGGGATGGGGGGCAAGAGTTTTATATCTTGCAGGAGCCAGAAACCTGCCAGGCCCTGCTGCAGTGGGGAGGCTGCAAGTCAGCCTGAGCCGAGGGAGAGCCGCTGCAGGCTGGCACTGGGAGGGGAAGGGGTGGCGGGTTGGACTGGATGCACATTTGGGTACCCATCCCTGAGAAGCAGCCGATGTAAAACCTGCCGTGCCCATGGGCGCACACGCCCTGCGGGCAGATATTCCTGGCATGGGGTGGGTGAAGACATTTCTCTTTCATGTTTGGGCCCTGCCCTCTCTGATGTTCCTGCTGTGGAGCTCGGGCAGCAGAGCAGCCGGGGTGAACGCCTGGGCACCAGCGGGGAGGAGCGAGTGCTTGGCAGGAGCCCAGAGGGCAGCAAGGCTGGCTGAGCCCTCCCCAGGCAGCCAGAGCAGGTATCGAGAGCGATGCCCAGCCATGGCACTGCACAGCCGCCTCTCACCAGCCGTCCCCACAGCCCTGCGATGCCGGAGGAGCTGGGTCTCCAGCAGCAGTGAGCATTGCCCAGCTGCCTGCCTTGCCCCCACCACCGCTCCTGCCAGGCTGGGGATGCCAGTTTCTGCCTGCTGCCTGTAATGCGAGCTCCTGCCACCGTGAACCTAGGTCAGTAACCAAGCAATAAATATGCCAGGGACAATGCAATGACACAGGTTTGGCGCCCTTGGCGCTGGGAACTGACATGAATCACGCGATGGAAACCAGCCAGCAAAGAGGCCGGTGGGAGACGGGCCCACACATGGTTTTGTCTGGAGGGCCCATCATTGCCCAGAGCCAAACTGGGTTAACTGGGAGCCGCATTTTGAGGTTAACTGCTGAAAACAGTTCATTTGCATAGCATGACAAAGGGTCCTGGCTGGCCAGGCCAAGCAGCATTCAGCAGATGATGGCATCACTCTGCCGTGCCCCATATCCAGTGTGGCAGGGATCAACATGGACCTGTTGAAAGCATCTGAGATCTCCACTGATGGCTCCAGGGCCTCTTTTCTGGGGTCCCGTGTGCCAGGCCCTCCTGCCCATTGTACAGCAGGCATTCCCAGTTGCAGTGGGTTGCGGGAGCACTGGTGACCCTTGCTGTTGGGTGTTCATCCCCAGCGGTGCTGTAGCAGCAAAGCCAAGTTCACCTACAGAAGAAAGAAGGGAGATGGGCCACTACCTGACACCCTCCATTCCAGCTCATTCCAGAAAGAAGTGTTGGTGTTTCTGCTTCTGACCAACATTTCCCATCTCAAACTCCACAAGAAGCTGAAATGAAATAAAACATCATTTGGATCTGTTGTCCTTGGCTTTCCTCTGGGGATATTTTTCAAACCAGCACATTTTGTTCTAAAACCATCCATAAAAAGGGTCTTGCCCCTCACTCTCTGTGTCCTGCTCACTCGGGACATGTAAGCTGGTAGCTGGCAGAAGGTGGCTGGGTTGGGACAGCAGTTAGCAAACAGTGTAAGGAAAGCAGGGGAATTTCTGTCTCTCTCCCAGGGATGACATCACGTGGATATAAATGCTCTGATGTGCCACCACCTCCCTGTGGGTTGGGGCCGTGTTTTGGTGTACCTGGCAGTTTTCGGCTGCCCTGGGAGCATGCTCCCGACCTCGGCGTGGTGCATCACTTTCCCCTTGGGCAGGGGCAGAGTGCCAGCAGCAGCGCTGGAGTAGAGAGCCGCCCAGAGGCTCCTCGCCCGGCTCCCTGCCATCAGCCAGCAAGGCTGGGGTGGGGACATGGTCCCTCCTCTGCCTGGCTGAGCCTGGCGAGCAGGTTCAGGGCTGAGGAGGATGGGCTGCCCGTCCTGGAAGGCACGGGCTGCCTGGTAAACACATTGCGAAAGGCTGGGTTTGGCAGAGCCTGAGCCTCACCCCACACGCACATCGCAGCTGAGTCATCCCGTGCTCCAGGCTGCTCCTTTTGCCGTCCCCACTCGGCCAGCCTGCCCTCTCCTCTGCATGGTGGCCCCAGTGCGGCTCCCCTCCTCCTGTGGGCAATGCAGCCCGGTGCAGGGTCTTGGCTCCTCTGCAGCACTGCCTGAAGATGGGAGTGAGCCACAACCTCTACCCTGCTTCAGTTTCCCCATCCATGGTAGGTCTCCTGGGTAGGAGGCAGCTGACTCAGTTTTCCAGCAGCCTGCAAGAGGGCAAACACCTCAGCCACATCCTCTGCAGGGCTGAGCACATGACGCACTACAACCCTGTCAGGAGAACAGCTTCCCAGAGGGGTCTCAGAGCTGGGGAAGGTTTCTCCACCCTGCGAAAGGTTGGCAGTACGCTCCTCCCAGGTATCCCCAGGATGTACACCCAGGGCCAGCCAAAGCTGCTGCGGGATTGAAATGCCTTTTACCAAAAGCACAGTGCAAATGCAGCTTGCAAAGTAAGGCACAGAGGAAAAAAAAGGCATGCATGCTGCCTCGTCTGCCTGGAGAGTTTGGCTTCTGCCTCTCTGAGCCGGCAGGCACCATCTCCCTGGCAGCAGTGCTCAGCTGGCCCCCCTCTCCTTCATCACTGGGGCCCAGGCCAGGACTGGTGCTGGGAGACCCCCAGGGCCATCTTTGCACCTTTCACTACCTCTGGGAAAAGCCAGCTGTGCCAAGGTCATGTGAGGAAGGACTTTAGCTCCTCTCCACTTGCTCTGAAGCAATGCAGTTCCCTGGCATGGAAACAAGCCACTGTGGCAACGTGCCAGGATGGTGCTGCCACCCGTCTGGTGCAGCGTGACACCAGGACCCATGACACAGGGCACTGGGCTGGCTACAAGCTCTTGGGGAGATCCCCAAAGCTGTCCCAGCCCGGGCTGCTCCAAGACCCCCGCCATGGCTCTGCTCCCCAGCACCCCTGGGCAGGAGGGGAGGCAGGGGCTGGTGGGGGTCCAGGCTGGCCCCCCTGGGCTGGTGGCTGCGGAGCTGGTGCCGGGGCTCAGCCCTGCCTGTTGTGCAACTCTTGGACCAGCAGCCTGGGCACAGTGCAGTGCAGCGCAGTCTGCCAGCGCTGGGTTTACAAGGGAAGGCATGAGCAGCCTTTGAAGGCAGCAGTGGGGCTCAGCTCTTGGTTCACCCCACCACCCAGTGGGGCCCGGGGTGGCTTCTGCCACATTAGGGGAGCGGGGCTGATGAGAGCCACCAGCTCACTCCCGTGTGCCCAGAGCTGGTCCAGGCACAGCCCACGAGCTTGGAGAGGTGGAAGCGATGGGCAGGCTCAGCTCCCAGGGCTGCCGGGCAGTTCTGTCTCAGGCAGGTAAACCCCACAGCTGTGTCCTCCTCTGCTTTACTGGTTTGCTTGCCACTGGGATCTCCCCATCTCTTGGCTAGCACACTGCAGGCTAGCTGTGGTGTGCAGCCATGCTCTACACACCCTGGTGTGTATCACCCTGGGCACTTTCACTCATTGCTTTTCCCAGTGTGGGGCTGCCCTGTGGCTGTGAGCAGCCTTGCTAAGCACGAGCCATGCTGCCTGGGGCTGAACAAGATGCCCGTCAGCTTGGAAACCTGTTCCAGACTGGGTGCTCGGTGCTGGAAGATGCCCTGGAGCAGGCTTCCTTCATCAGCCACAAGATCTAAATCTGGTCTCAACACCATGTTGGGGTTTCCTTAAACTCCTCTCACTCAGGAGCTGGCAATACTGGAACAGCAATAACATCTGGGGAGATGGAAACACAGCAAAGGTGCCAGACCCGGCTCTGCTCCAGGTGCTCTGAGCTCCCTGCCTGGCTTTCCCTGCTCTCCTCTGTGCCATGCCCCCAGGACTCAGCACCAGACGTGTAGCAGAGCTCTGTCACTCAGAGCTGCATCCCCAGCTCAGGCCAACTCAGCTTGCCCTCAGGGACCAGTGCCAGCCCTGTCACCTGGGCACGTACCATTAGTCACCTGCAAAATAACCACCAGCCGGAGGGTGCCAGTGGCGAAGACCTGTGCTCAGGCTGGCACAGCCTGGACCAGCCACCACCTGGCAGAGCCTCTTGGCTAGCGGTCCCTCAGCTCTCCTGGGATCCACCTCTCCAGGAAACAGCCAAAAATCTCCTGGTGCCCCTCGGCAGCTTAGACTCCATCCCACCCTTCTGCCTAGCAAAGGGCCTGGAGTCCAGTGTGCACCAGGTACTGCCTGTACCCATAGCTCACCCTTAGTGCCCTCCAGAGACACCTGCATGATCTCATGCCATGCTTCAAGGTTGGCCTGCCCCTTTTCTTCTTAGGACCACTTGCTGGGGCTTCAAAATGGCACTGCTCATGCTATGAGTGCAACCCCCAGCATCCCTAACAGCCATGCTGTCCTGATGCCACTGCTTGGGCTGTCTCTGTGGTCTTCGATGCCTCATCTACTTCTAATACATTGCTCAAGCCTTGGGACCGTGGAGGCACAAGCTCCCATGGTCTCAGGCACAAAAAAATCCCACTCATGGTTTTGCCCCATTCTGCAGACCTCCTGCTCCACCATGGGCTGTGCAGGTCTGGGGAGTTGGAGCTGCAACAGAGAGGCTGGGCAGCTTATGTGGCTGAGGGTGTCCGGACCACCCACACACCCCTGTGAAGTTTGGCCTTTGGATAGGGGGCTCTTGGGAGCTTGGACCTGGATGACGTGGGTCTCTGGACATGGTCAGGATAGGCAGGCTGGCTCAGGGGAGAGATTTACTTCAGGCAGTCCCAGGCTGCTGTCTGCTACATCCAGATCTCAGACCCTGCAGCATGTGCTGCCGGAAGCCAGACAGTCAGGCAGCAGATTGAAGGAGGATGCAGGAGGAGCCCTTAGGGTAGGCTAAGCAAGACCTGGCAGAGAGAAGAGAGTGAGGAGATCTTGTGGAGTCCTTGCAATGAGAACCCATGGAGAAAGAGTAGGACTTGCAGCTACTGGGCAGGCATAAGCTAATCCCCTTCTCCATGCATCCATTCCTGCAGAGAGCACACAGAGTGAGGAGAACATGCAAACACCTGGAAGCAACTTGGGGACCCAGCTGCATGCAGACTCCCACCCATTCAGGCTTGTACACAAAGGCACATGCATCCACATGCATGCCAAAATGGACATGTAGCACCTGCAGCACCAGACATGCACAGACAGCTTCACGTCTGCTCTGACATGGTCTCAGCTGGATCTCAGCCTCCAGCAGAAAAGACACCCTCCTCCTCCTCCAGGGATGTTTCATGTGAAGCGTGGGCTGGGATGTCTGTACTGAACCAGAAGAGCAATTACCCAGTGCAAACTGCCACATGTGGCATGGGTTGATTTGTCCCCAGGCTCCCTTCCTAACACCCCTGCAGGTACCAGGTTTGGGTGCATGACATCTGTCAGATCACCATGGCCTGAGCGTGGGGTGGGTACTGGCTGGGAGCAGCCACCGGGAGCCAGCGCATATCTGGCTGGGCCGCAGCTGTGAGTGGAAGATGCAGCAGGGAGCATGGTGGACCTTTCACCATCCTGGAGATGTGCAGGGATCCAGTCTGATCTACCTCAGCACCGCTTAGGGGAGACTAAGAGCTGCTGAGAAGCCCCCCACCTGCAGTGGACTCTTTATACATGTGACTTCTGTTTCGCTGGGGCAGCTGGGAGCATCCTTGCCCCAGGGGCTGCCGGAGGGAGGTGCAATCAAAGTGCAAAACAGATTGTAGCAGCATATGGGTGGCAGGGTTTAAACAGGGTGAGTTGCCCTCCAGCTTGCTTATGGAGTAAAGCAGCTCTCAGGCAGCAAGGACACATGCAGAGGCAGCAAAGAGTTTTGGCACCACAGAGGCTCTTGGCTCCTTGCCCAGGCGGGTGCTGGTGGTGCCTATGCAGTGCTGGATCCTCAGGGTGCTGGGACTGGGTCAGGAGGCCAGCAGCACCCGCAGGAGGCCAGCGCCCGGGTGGACGTTGCTGTCTGGAGAGTAGGAAAGGGTTAGTGTTCCTGGTGATGCCTGCATCCAGATATGCAAGGTATGTGCGGGCACAAGCACACCAGGCTCAGCAGGGGAGAGACGCTCCTTGCTCTGGCTGGGTTGCCTGGAGATAGCTCTGCTGGAGCGTGGTGGGGAAAGGGAGCAGGGGGAGTGGTGTGGAGATGGGCCCCCACATCCTGCGCTCCGCTGATGACAACAGCTTCATGGGGCCAGGCCGAGAGGTTGGCCGCTGGCCCTAGCTCGTGCTCTGCTCCCTGGGGAATTTACCTGGCAAATGAGCAGGTGTCCCCGCTCCACCGCCCCTGCACAGATGGGATTTGCTTTGCAAAACCAAAAGGTGACATCTAGCACAAGGAGAGGGCGACAAACACACCCAGAAACCGCACACAAGGACACTGCTGGCTCTGTTCGTATTATCCGTTAATCGATCAGCCAGTCAGTCACCACGACCACAGTCTCCAGAGCAGCTGCTGCCTTAGGATCTGTGCTCCAGCTTCAGCATGCCCCATCCCACAGGGCCTGCCAAGCCTCTGTGCGTACAGGTGAGAGGTGGGCTGGTGTATGACAGTGGAGCCAGTTGCTGCTGGAACATGGAAGATAGTGGCTAACACTGCTGGCTTCCCCAGGGACCACTCGTTTCCTTCCTCAGGCTGATAACAGCCATGAGATACTTGGCTCCATCATGGTGTATGGGGATGATAAGCATCACCCAAGCACAGCCCAAAGGAGTCAGACTGGACCCAGACACGTCCCCAGAGCACTTGTGGGGGTGCCCCGTTCCCCAGGGACCAGACCTTGGAGCTCATCTAGTCAAAATCTTGCCTCGTAGCCCAGGAAAAACTGACTGTCACAACCAAGGGAACTTGCACGACCGGTCCCCGTGCGGGCTGCTGGAGAACAATGTGTTGTTTTGACAAAGGCAAATGTAAACTACAGCCTTCAGCAGCCCCATGCCAAGCTGGGGCCCATAGAAGGGTGGAGGTACAGACCCCCAGGGCGGGCAAGGGAGCTGGGCAGGCTAGGTAGGAGAGGAAGGGGAGATGAAGGTGCCCCTGAAGCTTCCCCGGGCTGGGGAAGGCTGCAGAGCTGGAAAAGGCAGAGACAGATCATGCAGACCATGAAGATGCTGGTTTTTTCAGATGTTGTTTTTCCAGTTCAGACAAAGTCCCAAAGGGGGACAATGGCCAACAGGGTGTTGAGGGGCTTCTCCTCCCCAAGTCCTTCTCTGTTCTTGGGCTTGTTTCCAGGTGACCAGCTCCCAGGCTCTGTAGCAGGGCTGTCCAACCAGCAAAGTTCATATTGCCCTGAGAAATACAGGCTTAGGGCTTTCTCCTGATGCCTGGGCACCAGCAGAGGGCTGAGCGTGCAAAGTCTGGAGCAGCGAGCGGCCCCAGGACAGTGCCTGCTGTTTCAGGGGCAGTGCCAGGAGCCTTCCCCACTGACGGCAGCATGCAGCAGAGGTGCCCACCCTGCAGTGCCCTGGCTCGGGAACCTGCTCCAGGAGCCCTGACATGCCCTGCTCCCTACTGTGAGGTGTTGGGTGAGATGCACTGGGAGGCACAGAAACCCACCGTGTGCAGAAATCCCCTGTGTGCAGAAACCCCCTGTGTGCAGAAACCCGCCATGTGCCTTCTTGGCCCATCCCAGAGGTTGGATTTTGGGTTAGCCGCTGGGCTGGGGATGTGCAGGGGCTTCCCGCAGGGGAGCAGGAAGGTTTTGTGGTACATCCTGGGGACGAAAGGCTCTCTCCCAGGGCTATGCATTGGGGGAATTTGACTTCCCAGCACTAAAAGCCTCCCATTTCCCATGGGGAATGAGGATGCTGAGCTGGGTGGGTGCCTCCTGCTGCTGTCCCTCGCTACGGCACCCACCCGGAGAAGGAACCAACCCTGACAAGGGCTTGTGCGGCAGCACATCTTCCCCGCGCGCCAGTCCGCTCGGCACAGGGAGGGTCCAGCACGCAAGGCGGCATAAAGAGCTCATTGTTCCCAGATGGAAATGATCATCCCGGTGACCTGGAAACACAGAGCAGCTCTGTCAGCAAAACTATAAGGTTTCAAAGGCTGAGATCAAAGGGCCCCCCGGGGTTGGACTCTGCCAGACTTTCAGAGACACCTGTAATAAAAAGCACCTCCTTCTAATTATTCTCGTTTTGCCTGCGACAGTCACCCAGGCTGTGGGGCTCGGCACTTGCTCAGGGAGCAGCGGCAGCGGCAGGGACATCGTCCCCGCTGTGATGGGCATGGACAAAGGGCCATTGTGCGGGGACGGGTGGGCGCGGGGTGCTTTGGCAGAGCAGCGTCTGCCCTCCTCTGCCTGCCGTGAGCCCCAGCAGTGCCTCTCACCCTCTCCCGCCTCCCACCATCCCCAGCTGGGCACCCTCCACTGCTCCCAGCACATGCCCTGGTGATGTCCGCCTGCCCCTCTGCCAGGGCTGTGCTCTGGGGTCACACAGCTGAGCAGGGTGGAGGCAGCCAGAGTGACGCTGGACCAGTGGCCGGTGGGGACCTGACCTCTCACAGCACAACCTGGCGTCCCCAGCACTGTGCACTGGGAACCTGCTCCGCTCCCTCTGCAGGACCCTGAAATCTCTCCTGGCAGCAGGTCCCCAGACTACTTTCCCCAGACTCTTATCTCCTGGACTTCAGACCCCACCATCATTATCTGCAGACACACCTAATGCACGCAGCTATCAGCCTGTGAACACTGTATTTCTCTGTCTGCTTTAAATTGGCAGATGTGGCCCTGGAAATGCCAGTGCTCTTGTGCAACTGGGCCACGCTCTCCAGGGCCACATCCCTCTGGTTTGGGTCAGCACGGCTCCTGGCATGGCAGGGACACTGAGTCCCCTTGGCTGGTACCTACGGGGTAGATCAGGGAGGGGTGAGCAGCTGTTTTGGGCTCCCTTTCAAGAGGTGTAAATGGCTTCCAATGTGCAAGGCCAGGCACCCACCTGCCTGCAGGTCCAGCAGAGAGCAACGCCTGCCGTGGCACACGGGTGATGAGCGGGGTGTGTTCTCAGCAGGTCGGGCTCAGCAGGTGTTAGGAGGAAAACTAGGACTGTCTCTGACCTGGGACATCACATGAGAAATTAGCACAGCTCCCCAGCAAATTGTTGTGCTAATTATAGGAGGAGGAGGTGATTTATATTGGCTCAGAGGCTCCTACGGCCAAGGGTCAGCCAGGTCCTGGCCTGGCACGGGGTCAGCTCTGACCGTGGGCTGCAGGTTCCTGAGGAGCTGGGTGTGCACCATCCCAGCATGGCCCTTTTCGGGTCAAATGGGCACCTTGTTTCCCCCAGGTGCTGCTGCCTTGGTGAAGGCAGCCCTGCTAGGCAGGGCCCTAGACAGCTCACCCACGAGGCCAGCCCAGCACAGGTCAATCTCAGATGGGGACATGAGACCCCACCGCTGCTGCCCCTGGTTAGAACCTGGCTCATCCTTCCCCAGGCAGCGCTGGGGAGATGCTTCAACCTTGCCCTTCCCTCCCCTCCACTGGGGCAGCCAAAGGGAGCTGAGAGTGGAGGGGGCTGGGGATGCATCACTCCAGCCCCTCTGGGTGCAGATGTGACACTGGCACGGGACATGCCTGGGGCTTAGAGAGAAGGGCAGGGCGCTGCATGTGGGGTGCGGGGACACTGCTGGTGGGGCACAGGGTCGCTCCCACACAGTGGGACCGACGGGTCCAGGTTCTGCTCCTCAGGACAGCGCACAAAGATGGCAAATTTAGCATGACAGCATCAATCATCCTCCTGCTGGGGACTGTCCCTCTGTCCTCAGGAGCCACCAATCTCCCTGTCCCCGGGAGCTTGGTCTGCCTGGCTCACATGGCACAGTTTTAAATCTGCACCCTGTGAACACAGCTTGGGGCCGAGCAGGGGGACGCTGCTGGGGCTGCGGCAGCCAGAGCCCCTAGGCTGAGGTCTCCCATGCTGCAGGTCGTGCAGCTCTCCTCTTGGGACAAGGGACCCTTAAGTGGTGGTTCCTGTTCGCTGTGCTCTGAGCTGTCTCAGGGAAGAGGTGAGGGGCTCTTGAGGCCCTGGGGTGCCATCAGCTCCAGCTGTGCCCTGGGAACTCCCCAAATGCCATTCACCATGGCGGGAGGCTGTGGGGCCCTGCCAGCCTCTGTTTGCCCTCATTTCTGCTCCTTCCGGCACAGCCGTGTTTGCCTTCATAGGGCACCCGGTGCTGAGCAAACAGCACGTGGGGAGAGACGAGCAGCTGGCAGGGAGGGCCAGCGCTGGCTATGTCCCCACTGCTGCCTCCCTGTGCTCCCCCCGTTGCAGGCTTTGCAATAAAAATGCGGATCCAGTTTGAGCTAGGAGGCTGCAGGGTGGGAAGACCTGGTGAGCCACGACTGCTGGAGCAAGAAGGGTTGTTGCGGGGTATAGGAGAAATCCACCAGCCTTGCTTTCAGAGGTGAACAGATCTGCTTTACCCCGTGGATGCTGTCACCCCTATCGTGGTGATGACACAAGAATTTCTACATGGGAAAGGCAACTTGCCATGACAGGGTGGGTGCTGGGAGGGGGGGTGCACCCTGGGTTTGTAGCAGTCTAGCCATGAGTCCTGAACCTGTACCATCCCTCCTCCATGCCATCGTTGTCCCAGGGACAAGGTCTCAGCCATGGCAGGGCTCTGAACTCTGCTTTTTGCTGTTAGCGTTTGTTATGTCCTGTTTGGTGGCTGCAGGCTCACAACTAGCTAGGGCTAATAGCTGGGGACAGATCACAAGCACCCCAGGACCCAACCCCACATCCCCGGCGCTGCCGGCTCAACCAGCGACAGACTCATCAGGCTTCTCCCAGGCAAGTCCCCACTGGGAAACTGCACTGATCAAATGGATGGGCTTGTTTGAACTGATTTCTCCAAGTCTGGATGGATAACACGAAGACATCCACAGGCCAAAGTCTGCTGATGATAGAACAAAAGCACTCCAGTCTCAGTCTGGGGTGAATTCAAGGCAGTAAAGTTATAGTGGTTGGTGCTGGTGTCTTTTCTCAGCAGAAATGGGACGGTTGATGTGCTCATTTATGTCACTTGTGAACTGGTTTAAGCCAAACTGGAAGAAAGCCAGTGCTATATCAGCAAAAGAGCAAACAGCCCAGATCTGCGCTTGGAGGATGACCCATAGGGTTACGTGGGCTCACCAGCTCTGTGTAGGAGGGATCTCAACCGATACGCAGTTTGTTACAAGCACTGTCTGGGTGTCCCGTGTGGTCATTGCCCTCCTGTGGCCATTTCTAGGCCAGCCAAGTCCAGCACCGTGCATCTGGACAAGGCTGGAGGTGGTTCAGGCTGGCTTGGGGGCCACTGCATCACCAGCATGAGCTGCGCTCAGACAAGCACCTGCAGTAGATCGGGGTGCTCCTACAGCCGTCCCCTGCTTTGCTGGACCCGGTCCTAAAGCACTGCTGGTGATCAGCTTCTTCTGGTGATTAGACTAAATCTCATCTGCTCCCACCGAACCTGTCCCAGCCTTGCTAGACACAAGGGCCATGATGGTGTGCTGTTGGGAGACCACCAACCAAGCTGCAGCAGGACTGATGGGCACGACCACACGCATTCACACCATCACATCCTACTGCTCATCAGCGTGTGCCTTAAACCTCCCACAGAACACCAAACAGCTGGAGAGTTGGAGCATCCCCAGAAGCACACATTCCTCTGTGCAGGTCAGTAGCAGCGAAGAATGAGCACATGCTGCCGAAACACCTTGGACTTCCTGTGGCGCTGCAGAGGCAGCGCTGGTTCTCTGAAAATACCGCACTTCCTGGATGGAGTCATATCTGTGGCCGTGATCAGCACGGGGCCATCTGGATGTGACTGCCAGGAACTCCCACAAGGATCTGACGATGCTCCTTGGTGGAGGAGAGGCAGGACTGCTGTCCCATCCCCACTGCTGGGGAAGAAGGTGCCCAGGTGGACCAGGCATGGGGTGACCAAGGCAGGAGCCAGGGTGACACTGTGGTTAGTGGGGTGACACTCGCTGATGGAAGATAAATATGAACATCTCAGCAGCTTCCCTCCACAGCCCCAGGCTACACATAGGAATCCAGTTCCCTCGAGCAAACCTACCAGCTTTCCACCTGGCCTGCCCCCCAAAACACACAGACACTCCTGTTTGCAGCCAGACTTCACAGGCGAGCAAGCTGTACCTCGGGTGGGGAGTGGGTTTGGCCAGCCAAGTTGGTGCCATGAAAAGCTCTGCTGCTGCCAAGCTGGTGGGAGTGAAGTCTCATGGCAGCCAAGACCTGTAGTTTGGGCCTTAGGTAAACATAAAGCTCCTCTGGTGACAGGATAGCCCAAAGCTGACCAAGACCCTTCCTTTTCCTAACTGTGGCCTCACTTATTTTGGCTCCTGTTCTCCTTCCCTGCCCACTGCCCCCAGTCCCAGGAGTAGAGGGATGCTGAGAGATGTGGCATCAGGTGTCACGTGAGCCATTTTGCTGCAGCCCAGTGGTATCTTTGTCATGACTGTGAACCAAAGGCAGGGAGGAGCTGCCCACTGTGTGTGCAGCGCTCCGTGGGCTGGCCCAGATGTGGGATGAACTCGTGTCAGGGCTGGGGCAGATCCAGACAAGCCCTGAAGGGCTGGATGTGGTGTCTGCATTGGGTCCTGGCCATGGGACAGCACTGCATGGACCCTCGGCTCGGGGCTTTTGTTGTCCTTCGCTTCTCCTTGCTGCAGCCTCACCCTTCCCGAACAGCCTGCTGGGGGGCTGGGGTGGGCCAGCAGCTCTGGGCTGGTGACTGGGTGAGACCTGGGTGCTCTGAGCCCTTCCCACCTTCCAGGGTCCCGGGGCACAGTGTGGGGTGCCTGGGTTTGGCCGTGGCAGGGGCCAGGGGCGCAGGCACAGGGGAGGGATGGCTGCCTGCGGGGCCCCGAGGTGCACGTTTTCCTTTCAAACAAGCTGTTAGCATTCACCTCCATAAATAAATAAATACCAGGAGCCTGGCACTCGCCTGCTCCCAGCCAGTACAAAGAGGCCAGTGTTTGCAGCCAGGCTCCTCCTCTGGCGCTGTCAGGGCTTGCTCATCCCTGGGACCGCCGGGGTTTTGCAAAGTCAGGACGTGGGCTGTTCTCCAGGGCGTGAGATCCGCTAGGGAGAGCATGTGGGGCTGGCCGGGGCAGAGCCTTTGGCATGGCCAGGTGCCGAGGTGGAGCAGGTCCTGGGGATGGGAGGGAGGTGGGGAATTTCCACGGCCGGGTGACCAGCAGCTGAGCCGAGCCCGCTCCTCGGGAAGCCCAATGACACACAGAGACGCAGTGGCCAACTCAAGGTCGGGCTGTGAGTCAGTGGTGCAGGTGGCAAGGTGCAGGGCTGGGGGCAAGCTTACAAACTCCATGGCACACATAGCAGCATCAGGCAAAGCCTGCAAGGCTGCAGGGCTCCTGCCCAAGGGTGCCATATGAACCACACTGTTCCCAAGAAGACAGGAGTGAAGTTCAGAGGGTCCTGCAGCCCTTTGCCTCCCAGCAAGCCTGTCCTTTCTCTGGGGAATGGGGGCAAAGTGCTGCCTTCATCCGGGGTGGATATCTCATCCAATCCTGTGTTCAAAGGAGTAAGTAGCTCTGCCACACTTGCTGAGCCCTACGTCTGCTGTCTGGGGGATGCACAGGCTCTGTGCCACAGCCAGGCTGAGGGGCAGAGGGCAGACAAGCGTGGTGCAAGAGCAGGACCACAGGGGTCTGGGCTGGGGGGAAAAGAGGGCTTTCGAAATGGGGTTTGGTTTGGGGTCTCCACTGCCACTCTCAGTGTTGCTTTTTATATCTGTGAACAAAAGATTTGCAGGTAAATTAGCTTCAGGAACAGCACATATCTGAAAAGGAACAGAGTTCCCCAGAGCCTGCACCCCCGGCCCCACAGCTTACTGCTGGCAGGGGGCTGCCCCAGCTCCTCAGGGTCCCATCCCTGTGGCAGACCTGAGCCACAGCCACCTCTGCACCCTAAATGCCCTCTGCAGCTGAGACCTCCCAGAGCTGCTGGAGGAGCGGGGTCATGGCGGGGCTGACACATCCCCACAGGGTGGGAGGCTGGGCTATGCCTGGCCTCCTGCATGCATCACTTCTGTCCTGGGGAGCTGCCCGCTCAGGCTGACAAGGTGGCCTGGGGTCTTCCCGTGCTGTGCCCTGATGTCCCCTGCTGCAAGATGCCTGGGATGGGAAAGCAGAATAGCAGCAAGTGGGGTCCACAGCCCCTGCAGCCACGGAGGCAAGGGCAGGGAGGGAGCTCTGCTCCTAAAGCCAGGACAGGCAGGGGCACCTCAGCCAGGACATCCAGCCTCTGGCTTTTGTTGCTGCACCAAGGAACAAGTAAGTGGTGCTGGGGTCCACTATGGCTAAGCTGAGCTAAAAGACTGGCTGCCCTCAGCAGCCCTGGGACACCCAGCAAGACTGCAAGATCTCCAGCTGCCCTGGAGATCTGGGTGGGTGCCGGGAACCTCCGGGCTTCCCTCATCTCTGCTGGGAGTCCAGCCAGAAGGCAATGAACCCCAGGTCCTTGTGCCCATTGCTGGGGGAGGTGAGCAGGAATGCAGTCCCAGCTGTTACAAACCCCCCAGGCACTTGGCTGGGGGGAAACCTCAGTCCCAAAATGTTTCAGTTTCACATGAGTTGGTGGTGTGCTTTATTTATCCTAGGGCAAAGGGTTTTGCTGTGTCCTCCCATCCTTCCCCCGTGCTCCAATGCCGCTCTGCTCTCCCAGGGTGACCTGGACAAGGGAGGTGCGGTTCAGCCCAGGCGTTGGCAGAACCCACATCTGCCCTTTATGTAGTTCATGACCCCACGTCTGTTTGCAAAATGAATGTCTGGGCGGTGCCGCACCCCTGGCTGACATGACGTCCTCGCTCAACTCCATGCTCGGGGGCCCTGCCCACACATACACGTGCGTGCACACACACACACACAAACCTCCCACAACACAAACAGCACTTGGGTTACGCTGGCCCCAGATCAGTGGTGGTGGCATGAGGCTGCAGGTCAGGCAAGGAGGGACCCAGGGACCTGCTCTGGTGCTGGCTCCACAGGGCATCATGCAGCTTAGCCGTGCCTGGCTGTGCCTGTGAGAGGCAGTCAGTTTTGCAGCTCTCCCAAACCCTCTCTCCTTTGCACTGCTTACATGCCCACCTCGCTGGGCCGGTGCCCTGTGAGCTCTCTGTATGGGGTCACCTCTCCCCAGGGCATCCCCCTGCCCCCAGCCAGGGCAGGTGCCCCCAGGCTCTGCTCTCCCCCCTGTCCCCATATCTTGCGGTCTGGGTGCAGCCCTCACACAGGCTCACGGGAGTGGGGGACAGCTCTTTTGGCTATGGACAAAGGTCGCACAAGGAGAAGTGAATGTACAACAGTGTCTGTGGCCATATTTCAGCTGGAAAAGAGAAAATTTCCAACCATCATCAGGGCAGGAAAGAGCTGCAATCATTTCCCAGGCACGCAGCTGGAGCAAGGACCAGACATGGTGTTAAGGCAATGCTTGACCTGTCCACAAGAAAGGGGACCCGTGGGGTCTCTCAGCCCCTGGGGGCAGAGATCCCTGTGGGCCCCCTGCCCTGGGCTGGGGATGGACTCAAGGGCAGCATGGCCAGACTGGCCCTTCACTGGTGTCTGGCTGCGTGCTGGTGGCAGGGCTGGCTCTGCAGCCACGGGCCAGGCCTGGGGCAGCGCAGGGTCAGTGGACCCCAGGAGCACCCTCAGCTCTCACAGTGGTTCCCGGTCCCTCCTCTGTTTTCTGGAGGCCTTGGCTGACACCGAATCTTCTCTCTACAGACCATATGTGGTACCAGGTTTCCAGCCCTGACTCCTCCAAGGGGAGCTGACCTCTGGGTCAGCAGCCAAGACCCCCTCCAAAACCTGAACCACCAGCCCAAGAAGTAGAGCAGGGAGGGACATGGATGGGGGGGCATTGTGGTACCTGGGATGCTCCGTCCCTCTCTTTCCTTTAGGTTTTGTTTCCAGAGAAGAGCCTTGGGCTTGCTGAAACCTGCAGATGTGTGCTTTGAGCTACCCTGCCTAGGGCTGGATCCCACCACCCACGCTGGTTCGCAACCTTGGGGGAAGAAGATGGGTGTTTGCAGGTTCACTGTGTTTATGGGATCCCAAAAGCAAAAAGGGGAGAAGAACCAGACAGTCCCAGGGGTTGGCACGTGTGTGTGTGTGCACATGGTCACACAGAAAAGATGGGTGCAAGGATGGGAATTATGTGTGTGCAGGGCTGCGGTGTGCATGAGAGGAGTGAGGGGTCTGTGTGGGCAGAGGGGGGTGTATGGTGCAGGGGAAGAGGGGGCAGCACCACAGCCTCCCCAATGGCATGTGGGGTGAGCACAGGGTCCACAGGGGCTGTGGCTGTGGCACATCCCAGTGGGAAAAGCAGCTGTTGGAGAGGAAGAGAAGGAACAGCTTCCCATGTAGCATTGCCAGGTCTCCAAGGTGCCCAGGGGGTCCAATGCCTTGGGATGGCAGACAAGAAGGGCTGCTGTGCCTGGTCCCTGTGCCCTGCGGGGTCGTGGCCCCATCAAAAGGAGTTTGCCCAGTTTGTTGATCAGGGGGCAAAGAGGGCCTGGGGAGGGCAGGAGGGGGCTCCTGGGGCTGTGGAAAATGTTCTGATCCATCTGGGGACATTTAACCCACAGATTCTCAGGCTGGAAAGATGACAGTGAGGGACACACTGACTGCCAAGGAAGGAGGTCCTGTCCCAAGCAGTGGAAGGATACTTTCATGCTGCAAAACCCATCACAGGAGGTTTCTGTTGATCCCATCCAGGTCAGGTCTCCTGATCTGACCCAAATGTGACCTGTCCTGACCCCAACCCGCCTTTTCCGGCCTTGATGATAATTATGCCCTGCAGACTGTTCAGCCTCTCTGCCACACCTTGTAGGCAGGGGCAAAGTCTACCGCTCCCACCATCCATGCCCTGTGGCTATACCGCAGTGCCTGGCACTGGGCTACTGAGCCCCCACCTCTCCGGAGCTCCCATGGGAAGAGGGGGAGGCTGCACCCTGCCTGACTGCCCTGCTCTCGCACTCCCAGACACCCCCAGCTCCTGTGCTCACCTGTGCTTGCCCTGGGCCCTGCAGACCTTGAATAACCTGTTCCCACTCCTCCTCTTGCCTCATGACAAAGCACCTGGCATGCAGCGACGAGGGTAACCACAGCGAAATGAGCTCATTGCCACCCCAGGGACAGTGTGGGACAATCACGGGGTCATGGGAGCTGCAGCCAAGGGTCCCTTCCCCATCCAGCTTTCTCTGTGGCACACCCTGTGTTAGGTGCCTGTTTCCTCAGGGTAAATAGGATTTGCTTTTTCATGTTTGGGGACAGGGTGGCATCAAGCTAGAGACTGTTGTAGGCTCTGCATCTAGATACCCAAAGTGCTGTTGTAGATCCAGGGTGAGCATCTGGTCTTCCCACCACCCTGCGCACCAGCAGTTTAGCCCGGGTGTCTGCACGGTGCCAAGTCACTTCTTGCTATGCTGCACCCTCAGCCTTCCTCACCTCCCAGCAGCAGTCATTCGCTTTGAACCCTGGCCAGCGTGTCTGCCTCATGGCAGACCTGATTGCTGCTTTCATGCAAGTGAACTCCATCATCCTACCCCTGCTTTCTGGGACCCATGTGTCCTGCTCACCCCAAAGCCCTGGGGATGCTTGGTAGCCTTTGCCTGGGCAAACTGAGATAAATACCAGTAGGTTAGTCTGGCGTGTGAACAACCCACTGTGGTCGGCTTGCTGGGGCAGAGGGGTGCCCACCTACCTCTCCATCTGGGCAGCTGCATGGCACTCTCACCCCAGCCTGTGGGGCACCCAGGGAGCTGGAACAGCTTTGGCAGCACCCCACGGGCAGGGGAGGTGCAGTGTTGGTGTGTCAAGCAGGGGCCCCATGGGATCTTTGGGTTGCATCTCACAGGCAGGAGCAACAAGAGGACATGGGACCCTCCTTCTGCCTTGAGGAGAGAGGCACAGCCCACACCTCTGCTTTGTTTGCAAGGGGGTCGAGATGTCTGCAGCCGCTCTGGGAGACCTCGAGCTGTTTGGCTTGTTTGCAAGTGGCTGGGCAAGATGCTGAGGCTTGTCGCCTGGGGCTGGAGTGGCCCGGCCGGATCCCGGAGGCTGTTTGTGACCCTCAGCTGCTGAGATGCTGTGAGTGCTGGGGGTCTTTGACCCTAGGCAAGTCTGTCCCTGCAGCTCTGAGCTCAGGTCACCAATAGGTCCCTGGGGACTGAAACTAAGAAAATAAACTGTGTGATCACACAGCCCTTGACACTGCCCAGCCGTGCCCCGAACGGGCCCTTGCGGTCCCTGCTGGGGACATGCTGGGCGGATGGCTGTCAGAGCAGGCAGGGTGCTGGCCAGCACTCCCACAGGTACAGGCCTGGCATTGACACCTCTTGCCCATCCCAAAGCCCTTCCCAACCCAGGGAGCCGGGAGTAAGAAGACAGGCTGGGGAGTGAGCGGCTGGCCACAGCAGGGCCGGAGGCCAGGGGGCACCTGGGCATCTTCTGCAGCTGGTGGGAATGGGACGCGAGTACGACTTGGGCTACCACCATGCTGGGTGCAACCTGTCTGAGGGTGTGTGCATGCCCACAGGTGAGGAGTTGTGTGGGGGCTTGTTGAGTAACTGCACGTGAGTAATGATGTGTGCAACTGCTTACATACCTGAGTAATGCAGTGTGTAACTCTGCGTGTGTCTGTGTGTACGCCTGCAACTCACACACTGTGCATGTACCTGTGTGCCTGCAACACACTGTGTGTATCTGTGTGTAACTGAGTGTGTCTGTAACTGTCACGCTGTGTATGCATCTGCATTTGTGACTGTATACCAGTGTAACACACTCTGCACACATCTGTATGCATCTGTAACTATGTCTGCAAGTGTGTCTGTTGCCGTGTAACCCACTGCGTGTGCGGTCACGTGTGTGCAACTGAGTGTGCTTGTGCGTAACATGCCACAGTGCAGGATATCCCCACCCAGCCGTGTGTTGCCTCCCGATTTCCCTCTGCGCCAGGGGCAGAGCTGTGCTGTCCCTGCAGGGTGGCACTGCTGTCCAGGGGCACTGCTCCTCCTGCCCGCTGCAGCGGGGCGATCCCTGGCAGGGCCCCGGCAGGTTGGGGCAGGTGTGCAGGCAGCGGGTGCCAGCAGCTGCCCCCACCCTTGCTCTACCTGTCAGACAGGTGGGGCTGGCCGCCTGCCACCGCCTGCCACCGTCACTTCTGGGAAGGGAGGATGCAGGAGGGATGGGTCTCGGCACAAAGGCTGGGGACCTGCCTGCAACCAGAGCGACCCTTGGGACCTGCTCCCTGGGATGGCTTGGGAAGGGCTCCCAGCACCAAGGAGCCTGGAAAGCCTCGGGGCTGGAGTGTGCCCAAGGAGAGGGGACTGCGGCCCATAGACACTCAGCTCCTCCGTGTGCCCATCTCCTCTCCTGCTGTGCTCAAAGAACCCCTGAGGCACATCCTGGCACCCCCGCCCTCCCATTCCCATGGCTGGAGCAGGGTCTCTTGCACTTGGGTCCCACCACCCTGTTGGGGTGAGGAAGGTAAAGGGCTTCCCCTGCATGCCCCAGGGAAGTCAGTGCCCATCTGCCCCTATAGATCCCACCCAGACTATGCTGGCCACTGGCAGAAGCTGACTTGGGGCCAGACACTTTCTGTCCATCCTGGTGGACCTGCCGCCCACTCTGACCCTGGATCCTGACAAGGCCAGCACCCCAGAAAGGCACCAGTTGGAGCCTAGTGCCAGACAGAGCCAGGTATTGCTGTGCTCAGCTGGGTACACTGGGAATTTACAGGGAAGAAAACTGGACACCCAGCATCTCTGGCATCTCCACGTCTGGAAGCCTGTGTAGATCATCTGATGGGCACTAGCCACACTGTGGCCACTGTATCAGATGCTGCTCATGCACCAGAAAGTGCTTGGTGCCACTAATGCAGAGGCTGTCCTTAGTGCAGGTGTAGAGATTGTCCTGGTGGGGTACAGCACTGGGGCGTGCAGATCTCATTGGGACAGTGCAGCTGGTGAACGTGCTCTATGGTCTCATCCCACAGGACCTGGCCCCAAAGTCCCCGTCCCCCCTCAAGCTCAGCAGCACCTCCCTATGGCTCAGGCACTGGGCTTCTTACCAGTTCAGCTTGCTGGCCCCCTAAAACATGTCTTATGTAATGGCAATGGTGGAGGTGGCTCCCACAAATCGTGCTCTGAAACTCAGCTCATTTTAGAAAGGCCTGGAGCAATGAGATCCTCTTGTAGGACCCACCCTTTGCCTGAAAGCAGGCTCAGGCCTGGACTTGCTCGCCTGCAGTCCTGAAGGCAAAAACTAGAGGAGCGTCAGCTCTCTGGAGAGCCTGAAGATCCCACAGGAGCTGCCACCCTGTTACTCCATGATGACAGGACCTCGGCCAGCTGGATGCCCCAGCTGAGACTGGCATCTGCGGCCTTGACACTGTGGCCACGGGAGCTTGCCAGCAGATGGGGGTCACCTTGCCCTGGGATGTGTTGTGACAGCAAAGACCCTGCTGCCCTAGGGATCAGTACACTGAATGAAGAAAGCCTAGTCAAGGAGTTTTGCCCCCCCAGCCAGATCAATGTGAAGGGACATCCTCAAGGGCTTTGTGTTGGGATGACCAGGACTAGATCTTCAGCTCATCTCAGCCAAGATCTTCATCTCCCTGGCTCACTCCATCCTTTGGAGATGGAGGGAGCTCTGCCACCTCCGCCCCAAGCAGACCTTTGCCCTGGGGCTCTGGAGGAGAGCACAGCTGACGCAAGAGCATGTCTCGTGCTCAGTGGGTGTGCCTGTAGTTCAGCAGGGCACTGCCATCCCTGCCTCTGCGGTACGGACACACCAGGCAGCTGGAAATTTCTGTTGTTCCTGGCCAATGACAGGATACATCACTTGGGCTGGTGGGGGTCACCCTGCCCTGTGGCACAGCTATGCTCTCTGGTGCCGTACTTTTCTAAAAGAGCTTTCAAGAGGTTGAGCTGGGCGATGTCCCCACTGGCCCAGCCATAAACTTCAGGGGCCAGCAGGCAGGGAAATCTGGCAAACACCATACCATACCATACCATATGGTACAGCAGGCTGGATATTTCATTATACATGTTTTCCATCTCTGCTCACTGACCTCTTGAGCCCTGCCAGAAATAGACACAGGAGGGGTGTGACACTCCCATCCATTGCCATGGCAGTCCTGACCTCCCTGGCCCGCTGCAGAGTGACATGCTGACCATGTGGTTTCCATGTCCCCACCAGGTGCTCTTGCAACATTGTTGGCCATCAGCAGCCCTCATGCCATTCCTGGTGCTGGAGGCCAGGAACCCCCTAGAGCTCTTCTTAGAGCACCCAGAGGGAGATTGCACTCTCCATCCAGGACTGATGGACACAATAAAATGCTCAGCAAATGTTTCCCCATGTGTCTGGCTTCTTTGGGCACCAAGGAATGTGGCATTGCAGTGGTGTGGTCAGCTTCTGTCTTCCAGCTCCCACCACCCCCTTGCATCTCCTCTCAAGCATTTTGGACACCAGAGCTCCTCATCTTCCTTCCCTCTCCACCACCTCGTTCCCCTCTTCCTTGCTCTCTGACTGCATGTGTTCATGTGATGTGTCACAGGGTGCTGGGGTGCTTCAGCAGGGGAAGGCAGGGAGCTGGGACAGCCTTGCTCACACACCTCCATGCAGCAGCAAGGCAGGTCAGGCCAGGGAGAGTGTCCTGGCCACACTGGCTTTCAAAACTGTGGCTTTCAAAGAGTAGCTCAATGACCAGCCTTGCTGAACTGGGGCCGGAAAGTACGCAAAATGCTTTGGTGGGCTCAAACATCTTAATTTACTACCTGGATTCTCAGCTGAAAACTTAAAGGTGAGTACGTGGCCACAGCTGGGTGGGAAGGTGAGCAACGAATGGAGGAGATCAGGGCTACTGGAGAGCTCACAATGAATCTGCACAAGCTGGAGGACAGAAAATACCAGCTGGGAGCTGCAGCCCATGAGTTAACACAGCTCTGTCCCCCATATCCCACAGCTGCAGTGACTGCAACTGTCCCCATCCCTGTGTGCTCTCATCACCAAGACTGGAGGAAACCTTTCCAGGACACAGGGCATTCACACATCCTGATGTTTTGACAGAGGGTTTCTGGCTTTGTTTCTGCATGGTCTGCTCAGCAAGAAGCAGGGAGAAGAGCTAGAGGTGTGTGATCGCCCGTGAGAAGGTAGGAGACCTCAGGAGGTGTTGGTCCGTTGAAGTGAAATGTATGTGTGATGGGAGTTGGGCTGCAGTAACCCTGGGCAGCCTCTTTGGCATCTGCCAACCTGCCACTGATGCCATAAGCTCGGCCGGGACCTTCAGTTCATGCTCTCTTGTTCCTGGACTTTCCAGCTCACGGTCTCTGCCCAGTGACTCCTTTTGCAAGCTGGTGCAGTGCCAGGCTCCGTGCTGTGTTTGGCGGATAACAAAGGGTAGAGTTGGCCAGGAAACAAGAATGCAATGAACATTTCTTTTTGTTTCACAATGAAACAGGACTGGGATTTTTGGTGGCAGTGGTGGAGGGAGGGAAAGGGAGGAAGCTGGGAGACATCCACCCAAGAAGGCACACCAGTGCCACCCTTTTGAGGATGCCAGAGACCAAGGACTGAACACCTATCCTGACCTGGGCAGTCTGGGATCTGGCATTTTCTGCAGGAGGGGAAGCATCTGCGCAGGGAACATGACCTGGGGAGGATGCAGAGATGCAGCTTTGTCAGACCTGGGTGGGAATAAAGCTTTGGGTTGGGAGCAGGTCCCCAAGTCTGTTCCTGAGGAGCAGGGACCAGCTGATGTGGCCAGCAGGAGCCACACATATGCAGCACAGCCAAGCTCCATGTGGAGCCCTGGTCCCAGAGAAGCAGCAAGCACAGCGCAGAACAGACGGGGCTGGTGCGATCCCTCCCCATGAGTGACAGAGCAGCTTCTGCTTTGCTCCCAGGCTGTGGGGAAAATGCCTGGTGCTGAATCATCATGGGGGCAACCAGGACCCAACTGTCTGGGGAGCCTGAACCCTCCAGCCCCATCCTGGATGTGCTGGCATGCCAGGGAGGCAAGCAGAGGACCTCCTACTACAGACCCCTAGGAGCTCTGGCTGGAGGCAAGGGATGGGTGGGATGCAGAAGCTTGAATGCGGTGCTGACCACAGGGAAAGGGGAAGATGGGCACGGGCAGACAGAGGCATGTAGTGTGCCCCAGGGTGGTACCCCCATGCCCTGGGGGTGCTCCCTGGCATGCCCAGTCTGCTGGCCGCCTGCTTTCTCTGGTTCCAGGCAGCCACCACAGCGGCTTCCCTGTTCCTACAGCGGGAACAGCCGCTCTCTTGTTTAACAACCAAACAGACCAGGGTTTTAACAGATGAGTTACCGTCAGCAGGTAGCTCTCCTGGACGAGCCAGACACCCCCGGGGTAGCTACTGCTGGAAGCAATTATCAAAGAAACTGTTGGGCTGCAAGGCAGGGGGGAGCGTTGTCTGGGAGCCCAGGTAACTGCTGTTACCCCGGGGGAAGAGGGACGCAGCCCTGGGGGGCCTGCCCAGCCCCAGGCATGCCAGCCCAGCCCTGAAACTGGGCTGGGTTTGAGCCTGCCATGGCAGCACCCTGCTATGAACCTCCAGCAGCGCTGTCCTTCCCAGCTCCTATGTGATATATATCCCTTGGACAATAACTCTGCCCTCCATATCACACCTGAGCAACAACCCTCTCCTCATACAATCCAGCTTCCAGAAGTGCAGGTATATAACACCCACATCCCTTACAGCATGTTCCCCAGCAGCATTCGCCTTCCTGCCACCAGCACAGCCCCTAAAGCTCCATCCACGAGACCTCTCCCAGGACTGCAACCTGCAGCTGTGCAACCTGCCCCACACCCTTCACCCGCCCCATGCAGCGTGGAGATCCCCTCCCATGCAATGCCCTTGGTCCCCGAGGTGCACCTAGTTCCCAGTGGATGTCTGTACCCAGAGCACAGCCCCTCCTGCGATGGTGGCTCCCCTGCTCTGCCATCCTTGTGCACTAACCTCAGCTGCTCCCAGGTCAGCTCAGGGGTATGCAGATGGGGTGCCCCATCAGGAGGATGCTTCTCCAGGCATATTTATGATATTTAGCTGATTGTTAATCTGGCCCACTGCTGGAAAAGCACCCAAAACAGTTGGGCAGCCCAAACTGCCTGACACTTTTGCTCTCTAACAATTTCCATGGCGGAGTCCGGGTACTCTGAAGTCTGGTTCTGTCCATGCCGAATCCTGCACACCTCCTCCAGGTACAGCCAGTCCTGAAACCTGGGAGATATTAGCCTGGGTGGCATGAAGCAAGCCTGGGGCTGGTCAGGGACTGGCAAGGGCAGTGCCAGGTGAAATCCAGTGGGGAGAGGGTTTCTTGTCACAGCTGCAGAAGTCCAATGCTTTTTTCCCTTGGACGTTTTTAGGAGGACCAGACCCAACAATTTACACACCTTCCTTTCTTTCTGCAAGCTTGTTCCCAGAGTCTTGAAGGGCTGATTCCCACCTGGACCAGGTACCCCATGGAGAAACACACCAAAGAAATGCCTCACCAAAGAAATGTTTCCGCTGAAGAAAGAAGACATTGGATATTTTGAGCCAACCTTCCTTTTGGGTCAGGTGCTGCCCTGGCCCCAGCCAGGCCCTGCCCTGGCTCTCTCCTCCTGCCCTCTCTGTGGAGTTGGGGCCAGTCTCCATCCTTGTGCTGTTGGGAGCTCCCTTGCACATGGCAATGAGAACGCGGCTGGGACCCCACACCCCCAGCCACTCCCAGTATGGGGTTCAGTCCTGCTCCCCGATCATGCTGAGCCAGAGGCAGGAGGGTAAGAAAGGGTGAAAGCCAGTAGGGACTGCAGGGAGCTTGAAGAAAAGGCAGTGGGAGTGGGAGGGAGAGCGGGGGGTCCCAGGGCGATGGTCTCTGCCTCCCTCAGGCTGCCCCTGTCCCCACCACATTCCCATCTACCCTCCTCCGCTGCAAGGATGGCCACAGTCCGGCTTGGCTGGAAAATCAGGTCATGCTGTTGTGCTCAGGGGCAGTTCATGGTCTGGCATGTGGGATATTGGACACCTTCTTGCTGGCCCAACTGAAACCTCTCCCCTCACCCCATTTCTCTGCTTCCATTTGCCACATTTCAGCCACAGCAGCCTGCTTTGGGTCCACGGGCCCCAGGCAAGCACTGGCCAGGGCAAACTGCCTTCCTCTTCCTCCCCTAACCGGGACCAGGGACCAGCAATGACCCCTGTGTCCCTTTGGGAGGTCTTGGGGGAGAGAAAAACCCACTTTAATGCTCAAACTTGAAGGGTGACCAAGATATTTCCATGGGAAGTGTGTGCCAGAAACATGTTCAACCTGGGACCACCTGGTGGGAAAGGTGTCCCAGCAGACCCTAGTGTAAATGTGTGAGGGGAGGTTGTTTTGGAGGAAAATCCTCTTTTTCTCCAGTTTCTGCCACAGCTTGCCACAGCCATAAGATCCAGGCACATCCAAGGAGATTAAAAAAAAAAAAAACCACAAATAAATCACCTCTTTTTCATGCCAGTGTGCTGGGAGGCTCTGCTGGGTTGGCTCAATATGGGCTTGGAGGTCACTGAGGGGTTACCCTGAGTGTGTGTTGGTGTGTGCAGGTGTGTTGGTGTTGCACATGTGCATGTGTGTGTGTGTCTGGCCTTGCTTGCCCTCCTCCAGTCCTCCCTGGCTCTTCACCCCACAGACCCATGCAGACTTCATGGAGGCTGCAGGATCTGGTCCCCCAGCCCATGCCTGCACACCCCTGCCTCTTTCTCCTTCTCTGGCACAGGGTGCCCATACAGCTGAGGAGTCTATGGACCCACCGCCTCTGCCCCAAGCCTCCTGGCCGGCATGTCCCCTGCTTGGCGATGGCAGTGGGGTGGCAGTGGTGGGCCATGGGGACACCAGGGGCACGGGAGGTGAGGCAGACAGGTTCCCTGCTGCTGCCGTAGCTGGTTAAACATTGTCCCAGACCAGTTAGGTAACACAAACCGCAGCGGGAAAGAAATGAAACTGCTTGAGCAAACAAGGTGCGCTTGGCAGGGCAACCGGCTGCGTGACAAAGTGCTCCCCTCTCCCTGCCAACCTGCCAGGGTTATCTATTGACGGAGAATAAACACCTCACCCACAACCCCAAACTCAGAGGGACGGCAGCCAGGAGCACTGATGGCTCCTGCGAGACCTGGGCTGGGGCTGGGCTTGCACTGCTTGCCGTGTCCCCTCCCCGGACACGCTGATTGCCACCAAGCACCCTCCTGGCCCCCTCCCATGCATGCCGTTTGTGTGGGCAGCCCGAGCATCTCAGCATTGTCCCTCCTGCCACCCTGTCCAGCCTGCTCCTTGTGGCAGGCCCAGGAGGTCAGGGATGGGCCTGGAGCACCCTCCTCTCGCTGGAGCCAGCAGAGGCCAGCTGGGAAAACCTGTTCCCTGGGGAAGGTTATGCAAGGAACGTGATGGAGGTCTGGCTGCAGCCCAGACCACGGACTGGCTCCTGGTTCACACCCAGGGACTGGGACCTCTTCTTGCACCACAGGGCAACCCTGATGGCCTCATCTCAGCATGTGGATCTGGGTGCAGTACAACTTCAGCCCAGCATACTAGAAGGCGAGGGATGGAGGTCTTCCGCATGATTTTGTCATCCCTGGGATCTTGCATGACTGCAGACCCCCTCTTATGTCTTGCTGAATTGCAAGGGTGGGCATGACATGGCCACGGGAGACCAGACATCCCAGCTGGACCAGCAAGGCAACTCCTCATGCAAACAACAGTTGAACCCACCCAAAAGAGGTTGGATCTGGCCCATGGGCACCTCCTGCCCCTGGCAAAGCAGGTGGGTCATGCCCCAGCTGCCACTGAGCCCACAGCCTGGGTGCTGCCAGCAGAGAAGTAGGGTATGAAGGGCCATGACCACCGCGAGTTTGGAAGTGAAAGAGGAGACTTGCAGCAGGGTCTGTGGTTCCCCCAGCCCCTGGACCCATCTCTTGTTATCCATGCTCTGGTGAAGCGGGGGCCTGGGCTTCCCCAGGCACCACAGTGGCTCGGCAGTGGGGATGCTCTCAGCCACCAGCCTCACTCTCAAGCTGAGGCCAGGCAGACTGGGAGCAGTTCCAGCTGCTGCAGCCAGGACAGCCCAGAGGAGACAGCATAGATGGTCTATGTGAGACCTTGCTTTGAAGGACTTGTTTCTCTCTCTTTTGCATTGGGTCACACTCTTGCAAATATGGGATGGGTGATTTTTAACTGTACCATGTCTCTGGCAGTAATGAAGGGCAGTCAGGGAACAATGGCTGGGTCCTCCTGCCAAAAAGGCATCTCAGGCTTTGCAAGGCACTCTTACTGCCTAGGGGCATCCCAAAAACTCCCCTCACCCCCCTGCTGGTGGGCTGGCTCCCCTCCTTAGTCACTCCAGGCACTGGCTGGAACCATTCAGAAGGATGTGGCATTGCGTTTGCCTGGGCATCCCAGACCTAGTCAAGCTCCAAGCTCAGAGGAGGGGTCCCAGGGCCTTTCCCCTTGAGGGTGAACAGGAGCTGAGCAGTGCTATCCCCTGCATGCCCACATTCAGCAGGGTCCTGTACACCAGCAAGAGGTTAGGGTGGCAACAAGACCCTCTGGTACCCAGCAGTATTCAGAAAGACTTGTCATGAAATGCAGGCAATGCATGCCAACCGGGAGCGATGCATGGACCACTGTTTGCCAAGCTTGTGGTAGAAACATATCTGAGAGCCTGCTTGGCCTCCAACCCCATGAATTCCTTCTTGCCGCCCCACAGACATATCCTGTGGGTCGGACAGATCCTCCCAGCATCCCTGGGGCACCCTCCCTGCCTCCTCATGGCTGGGCTAGCTGGGGAAGGCTGGTGTTGCCATTGAGCAAGAAGGGGCAGATGATGTGTTTGGGCTGTCCACACTGCCAGGACTTAGCAGTCTCCCCTCCTGAAGATGTGGTCCTTGAGAGGCACGCAGATCCTAGGAGAGGCTCCCAAATAGTCAGACTGGAAGATGAGCAAGCCTTAAACAGTACCTGTGCTTCTTGACATCCCTTCACGTCTCAGAAGAGAGCACTGGCCAGAGAGGGGCTGGAGGTCCTCCCACAGCCTGTGACCCCCAGTCAGGCTGGGGACCTTAATGTGGAGGAAGCTGAGAGAGACCCCCTGCAGCAAACCACCCAGGTATTAGCTTCCCAGCAGCCTGTGACTGGCAAACTCTGGCTTGGAACCCGTGCTCTGGGAAAGATCTCCTGCAAAGGTGAATGCCAGGGCTGAATTTCTAGAGGGTCCTCAGAAGGGCCAAGGTTTGGAAGCGGGTCCCTGCATGGCTGGCTTTGAGACAAGGCCTCCAGATCTCACTCCCACCAGCCTAGGGACAAGCAGCCCACCTCACCCTAAGGAAGACCCTGTGACCCTGTGCCAGGATGACCAGGCAAGTCCAGGCCACAGCAGACAGGAGGGATGGTGGCAGACGGGGTTGATGCAATGCGACATGCCAGGTAACATGAGTCTGGTCCCCACCATGTCTTCAAGAAAAACAAGCAAAATGACACGGAGGTACAAAAAACCCAACCAAACAATTTATTCCTCTTTTGTTCCCATTTGAAAAGGAGGAAACCACATGCACCTGCTGGGTGCCTGGCTGGGCTGGCATCCCCCTCCTGTGGCTGACACAGAGCCAGTCTGTGCCCCCGTGACATCGCTTCAGTCCAGCTGAGCATCACCACCTGCCACAAGACACGTGTGTGCCCTACAATGCACACTCTCACACGGGAACATCTTACTCATGAAAAAATATATCTGTACATTCATTTTGTGCTTTTTTTTTTTGGTCTTACATAAATTAGAAGCTACTTTTGGGGAAAAGGCCTTTTTCTACATACAGGCAGCCGGGCTGGAAATGCAGAGTGGCCCTGCTGTCCCAAGTCCTCTCCCCCCTGAGAGCTCTCCAGGGCCAGGTGAAGCTCCACAATGTTCCCATCTTCTCTCAGCAGATGCCACACTGAGAAGCTGCTGCACAGGGGGGGCCTCACCCATCCCACGCAGAGCAAACAGGACGGTGGGAACCTTCAGCACAGCGCGAGCAGTGACGAGGGAAGACCGCATAGCTGGTACAAAGTCTGTCTGATCATAGGTGAGACAAAGCTGCTTCCCCTCTGCTCGGGCAGGAGGTGGGTGACAGCAGGAGACCTGCTGGGCTCTCGCTGCGGTGCCAGCTGCCAGTCGAACTTCTCTTCCCCTTTGCGTTTGTCCAGGCTTTGAAACAGCCAAAGTCACTCTGACTCCAGTCGGAGGTACGAATCCAGCGAGGGAAATAACGGTTTACAATAACCTACTGGAGCCAAAATATTAGCTTTAAATGCCTCAGTGCCGGCAGTCACCAGCACACACGAGCGTGCCCATGCAAGGGTCGGAGTTTCACATGCTGCACAGGGCAGCAGCTTCCAGATACAGCTGCAGGCAAAGTTTCCTGCCAAGGAGCCCAGCTTGGGGCTGGCCCCGAGGGGCTTGTCAGATCCTGGCTCATCCAGGACTCCTACAGCTCTTTGTTCCTGTTGAGCACCTCTTCCTCCTTCCAGCCGCTGGAGTTCTTCCCAAACTTGTACACCAGCCGTCGCCCATCGACTCTTTCCAGGATCTCTCGTTTGTAGTAATATCTGGGGAGATGGAGGTGGAATCAGGGCTCTGGATGCAGCCCCGCACGCTGGGGAGCTGCTGTGGGGGATCAAGGCTGAGCCCTGCTGGGTCTGACCCAGCCCTGTGGGGCAGGTCCCCTCCGGGGACAGGGGAGAACACTCACCGCATGGCTCTGCTCAGCTTCTCATAGGTCATGCTGCTGTTTTTCTTCTTCTGGCCCCAGAGCTGAGCCACTGCTTCCGAGCGCAGGAACTTGAAGACGCCCTCCCGCCGGTCCTCCCACTTCATCAGCCCCTCGTTCAGCTCAGGGTGGATCAGGATGTCCCGGATGAACTCCCACAGGTGGGTACCTCTTGGGGCTGGAAGAAGAGAGCAAGCTGTAGAGGAGGAAAAATCCTGCGGGCCCCTGCACTTTGGATCTCCCTAAAACCCCCTGCCAAGGAGCATGACCAGAGGACATGGCCCTTCCTCCCATCTGCCCCCCATGGAGCCAAGCTGGGGTAGGCAGTCCAAGCTCCCGGGCTGGAGGGTCCACGTACAGTGCTTGCTCTTCCGGCTCTCCAGGCAGTCTCTGCTCTCCTTGCTGAGTTTTCGGGGCCGTCCCCGTTTCCGCTTGCCGTGTTTGCTATCCCCTTTCTTGCTCCCTGCAAAGCCATCTGTGCACACAGACAAGGGGACACATTATGCTGTGCAGAGCCTGCTGGGCTGCAGCTCCCCCCTCCCTGGGCACAGAGATGTCCTCCTCAGGAGCAGAAGCACAAGGGAGAGCTGGCTGGGGGTGGGGGGAGAGATCGGGGGCTGCACCTCTTTTCAGGCCCAGGTACCAGGGAACCATACCCCTGAGAGCAAGATCTCCCCATTCCCTCCAGCCTTGTCCCACCCTCATCCATGCCACCATGCTTAGGGCAGCATGCTCTTTGTTCCCCAAACCTTGCTGCTTCTTTCCGTCCCCAGTATTCCCAGTATCATCGCCAGCTGGGATCAATACTGAACACAGCTTTCAGTGTCCAGGATCTCTGGCTGCAGCCTTCACCCAGCTGCCACCACCTACCCCTTCTCACCAAGCTCACTGCTGCCCTGGCTATCCCAGCTCTGCCCCAGAGCCTGCACCATCACCATGCTCGATGGAGAGAAACACACCCAGGGTGCACAGAAAACCAGACCCCTCCCTCCTTCCCAGTGTGAGGATGGATGTTCAGGTGTTGTCCCTAAATCATTGCCAGATGGGATGTGCTCTGCAGGTGCTGGAAGTGCCCGGGAGCAAGCCCTCCTCTCCCAGCTCCTGGCAGGAAGCAACTCACCATCAGGGAAGAGCTTTGCTTCCATGGGGTCAAGGTCAAGGTCACTTCCACCGGAGTCCTGGGAATTGGGGCTGTGGGACATCGCAGGCCCTGAGAGGCAAAGAAATAGGGCTCAGACCGCCAGCTGCTGGCACCTGGAGACATTTCCCCTGGCTTCCCCCCCACCCTGCCCCAGGCCCTTGCACGCAGCCTGGTGCAAGACCCAAACCTGCCCTTGGCGGTGGGGCAGTTCCCCACTGATCTCCCAGGTCAGCACAAGCGAAGGGAGCTTTTTGCTGGGCAAAACACTGACCTGAGACATCGGAGCTGCCTGGGGACATGGCACCAGGCAAGCAGGTGAAGTCTGTGGATAGGAAAGGGTTTGTGGGCTTCATGTCCTCCAGTGAGTCCTTGGCACAGGGATTTCCCAGCTCTGAAAGGGGCAGAGAAGGGAAGAAGGGGTTAGCTCTGCCTGCATAAGCACGTGGTCCCTGGGGAAAAGGCTTGGCCGGGGCCCCTCTCTTACCCAGGTGGCTGGAGTCCAGGAAGGTCTCTTGGGAAGTCGCATCCTCTTTTTCCAGCAGGTCAATGATCCAGTTCAGCTCATCGGAGGCTGCAGGGGTGGGGAGACTGGGATTAGCAATACCTATTTGTATGAAGGGGAATAGTGCATACTGTGAGCTGAGCCCAGCCCTGCCTGAACTCTGGTCTGTGCCCCCACGTCCCCCTGCACAGCCTCCCCAGTGCAACCTCTCCCAGGCAGCCCTCCACAGTGCCCGGGAACCAAGGGGTTCTGGGCTGGTGGGGGGTCTCAGCTTCATGCTTCAAGCTTCCAGGCCTGGGGATGAAGCGAACATTGGGACACTCACTGATCTCGTGCAGGCGGTCATAGAGCTCGTCCCCCAGGGGCCCAAAGATGAGGCGCATCTGTTCCCTGGTGCAGTGGCAGAGCGCGTGTCCGTCCATGTTGCAGCAGGAGAAGTCGATGGAGCTGGCGTCGTACTTGTTCTTCTCCACGTGGTAGCTGATCCACTCCAGCACCTGCACCTTGGTCCAGAAGTATGGGAGCTCACCGAACCACTCCGGCTTGTCTGCAAGGGATGGAGAGCGGGGCTCAGGGGCAGGGCGGCCATGCCAGTGCCATGTGCCACGCGTGGGCTGCTGGCTGCAGTTGGTCACTGGGTCCAGTCCCGTGGCAATCACGCGGGGCACAGCGGGCCCCGTGCTTGGAGGGTTGTGGGACTAACAGGCACTTAGCGCCTGCTCCCGGGTCACCTTGCTCTGACCTGCTCCTGTCCTGGGGGACACCAATGACCTAATGCTCCCCGCACCATTGGTTTCGGTGGCATTTGTCCCGTCCGTGCTGAGATCCGCCCTGCTCTGCTGGTGTGTTCCCCATGCCTCCCTCAGGGCCATCCCATGATGGTCCCACCAGCAGAGTGGGACCCCTGTCACCAGGACTGTACTTCTAAACTGCTCTCCTGGTGAGCCCTGGCAGCCCGTCCCCTGGGATGTGCCAGGGGAAGAGGGCAATGATTCCCTCATCACCCGTATGCCTCTGATGTGCTCCAAGCAGCCGCACCTTGTGCCACCCAGCATCTCCTACAGCAACCTTTTAGCCAACACAACCCTGGGGAAACTGAGGCATGGTGGAAGCTGTTGACCTGCCTCAGTGGTTCAAGGACCTTGCAATGTTCTTCCAAGCCAGCTGCATTGCCTCGCTGCTGCCTTGCATGCTGGCTCCCCTGTGCAGCCACCACTGATCCCCCGGTCCTACCTGTGCTCTGTGCTGGGGGCTGGCTGGTGGGGAGGCTCAGCCCCAGGGTGCTGTCATCCCCAAGGTGTCCCAGCACGTCCAAGGTTGGTTGCACCTCATCCGGCTGGTACATGGCACTGATGTAGTTAGAGAAGATGTTGCTGATCTCGCAAGATCCCGCCATCAAGCTCTGTGCCGAGAGACGACAGTGAGCCCCGGCCCCGTGGAGGCAGGGGGACCCGAGCCCGCAGCACCAGCAGCAGCCCCAGGACCGGGCTGGGTGAGGCCGGGCTCTCCCTCCCTCCACCCGTCATCACCTCTCAGGTCACTTCTGCAGAAACACCCGCCCAGCAGCTGCCGGCCGGGGCTGGGGCCTGACTCACCACCGCCCCGGGGGCCGGGAGCGAGGGAGGCTGAGCCGGAGCAAACCGGGGACACGGCGTCACTGTGCTTGCAGAAGAGCCCCATCCCCAGTAGCTTGCCCTCACCAGCCCCACTGGCAGCCAGTGCAAAGGGACAGCAAGCAGGTGGCTCGCAGAGAATGGTGTTGCACAGGCCCTCCATGGGGATGGGCACTCAGCTGTCGAGCGCTCCCACAGCACAGCGGTGCTTGGGCTGGCACAGCCTGCTGCCCCGCCACCCGCTGCAGGGACTACGGTGCTGGCAGCTCCAGTCCTCTCAACCAGTCGCAAGAAGCACATCCCAGTAACTCTGCAGCCAGGAGGGGATCAAGCCCCTGCCTGGCCGTCGTGGAAGAGCCAAATCCTGCTGTTTGCTTGACAAAACCTGGGGGCCAGAGGGGGGCCCCTCCGGACTGCCATCTCGCTGGCCCCCGGAAAGGGCTGGCAGCTGCGGTGGGAGAACAGGCGTGCAGTGAGAAAAGACCAAGCGCATCCCCCGGCGTGAGCGAAGATGCACAGGGAGGGGAGCAAAGCAGCTGTCCCAGGCTGGGGGATGTCAACAGGCCCTAGACGAAAAAGCTTTGGTACCTTCTGCGATGGCAATCCCGGGAGCGGCAGCTAATCCAGAGAGCAGTGAGGGGAGACGGAGTGTGCCCTGCCCGGCCGCTAGCCACTGCTCATGGGCCTGGGGAGGCTGGTGCCGATGGGCAAGCCCTGCCCGCGTCTCCTCTTTTATAGCACGGGCGGCGTAACGCGATCTGGCGGCCCGAGGGGAATTCCAGCCCGAAACGTTCATGCTCCCAGATCCAGGTGATTTGCATAATATGAACCACCGGGTCCCAGCCCAGCGCTGCCTTGCCGGGAAATGTGGGTTGGCCAGTTTAATCATTGTCAGAGCCCTTGCCCTGCCGGTGCCCAGAGTTTCACCCACACCGGCTTTGCGGGGTGTTTTCTTTGCTGCCGTTTGCCTGGCTCATGTTTGTTTGCTCGCAGCAGCAGGTTCACTCGCCTCCCGCTGCCAAGCAAACACACCCAGCAGGGCCAGAGCGAGCCCCAGGGGCTGCACATCCCTCCCTGGGGCTCTGCCTGCGGCAAAGGGGCTGGGAACGCTGCCCTGGGCGCCCACCCGGCTGTGCGGCATCCCCCTGCTCGGGAGGGCAGCTCAGCCCTTGTACTGAGCGGGCACTTGCATGGATGCCTTGGCCACGTTTGGAGCACAGGCTTGGTCGCTCCCCAATCTGGCACAGGCACAGCTTCTCCCAAAGCGGGAGGAAGGACCCAGTGACCAAGCTGGGCAGATGCTGGGAGCAGGACTCAGGTGGGGATCGGTGGTCTGCGTGGGGATGGAGCAGGTGCCTGAGTATTGCTGCTCTCTCTGTTAGGATGGGTCGATTTTTGCCTGGGGGAAGGTCTGGGACAGGCTGCAGAGCTGTGACAGCCCATTCCCTGCCATTTCAAAAGCACCTGGCACAGGCACACACGTATACTTACCAGGGACACATGCCAAGGGGCAAGGCAGGGTTGTGGGATGCATTTGGGGATTTACCTTCTGGTGGCTCTTGCCCCTCTGGCTCTTGGGCAGGGGTACTTGGGACCCTCTCTGGATATGTTCATGCTGGTTTTAGCCCTGTGCTGCCAGAGGAGCCGCAGCCCAGCCCAAGCCAACAACTTGGCAACCATTTGCCCGGTGCTGGTACTTTGCCGAGCCAGCCACATCCATGCCACACAGGGGCTAGCACAAATCCAGGGCACTGTGTGAGCAGGGCAGACCCTGGCATCACACAGCCACCTCTAGGTCCTTGTCACTTCAAACTGGTGCCTGGCAGCAAACCATCTCATGTGACAAGGTGGTGACAGACTGTTGCAAACATGGATGCTCTACCTTGGCCCATGGGCCAGCAGGGGCAGGGTGGCTGTGTGCCCCATCCCCCTTGTCACGTCACCCTGGCCTGCCATGCCGTGCTGTGGCCCCAGGGCAGGCAGGGCCAGCGTGCCAGCCAGGAGGCACTGGGTCACGCTAGCTGATCACCTGCTCCAGCTTCATTCCTCCGCAGCACAGTCACGAGTGCTGGGTGCTGCCAGGGCCTTTTGTTTCCTGGGCACAGCATCCCACAGCAATGTCCCCACGCCCGGGAGCAGCCCCTGCCACTGCTGCCACAGGGCAAGCCAAGCCCACCAGGGAAAACACCAGTGCTGGGCAGACACAGAACCTTAAGCCTGCGTTCAGCTGGGAGCTGAGCCCAGGGCTCCACTGTGCCCAGGGACCTGGCCGCCCGGCTGGGCTTCCAGTGCTTGTGGTTAGAAACCTGCCCCTGGGGAAGCTTTTTCCACCCACTGCTGAAATGCAGGTGTCCCTGGTGCAGAGTGGGACATGACAGCTCTGTGCCGTGCTCTGGGCCACAGGCCAAGGGATGATGGGGAGGGCATGTAGCATTTAGGAGTCTCCTGCCCAAGCCCTGCTCAGCCCATCCACAGCTCTCCCTCACCCCGGGGGATCTGATCCAACGCCTGATGGGGATCTCTGGCACGGACCACATTAAGTATCCCTTTTCCCAGGTCTCCGTTCTCTGCACTCACAGCGGACCCTGGGGAAGTGCTGCCATCACTCCATGCACCCAGCCTATGCCACTAATGGGAGAGGTGACACCCCCCAGCCCCTTATGTGTGCCTGACATGCTGGGAGCCCTCTGGGTCCCCCTGGGCCCCAGCCTGCCCCCTTCCTTCCCCTTGTGTTTGGGAGCCAGGAGGCCAGTGGACCTGAGTAATCCTCCTCAACACCCTGCAGGCACCCTCTGGCTTTACTGACCTGGAGAAATGGCCTCCCTGCCCATTTGCCCAACTGATGTGCTACAACCCAGGCCCTATAATGGGCCGTGGGGAGAAGATCACAGTGGAGGGCATACCCTGGAGATGCTGAGAGACTGTGCCGGGAGCATGGGAGAGCATAAGTCTCTTCTGGGGTGCCCCCATGCCCTCCCCAGAGCCACAGGGCAGCAGCAAGCTGCTGGATGGTGCCCATGGGACCCTCCACTGCCGAGGAGCAGCTGCAGCACTGATGGGCTCAGGGCCACTCTTCCTTGAGCCTGGGGGTGGGTGGCAGAGAGCTTCCACAATCTCATCACCAGAGCTGGTGGCTCCAAGGGATGTGTCCCTGCTGTCCCCCTTGCTGCTTGTCCAAGCTCCCAGGGTACCTTCAGGCATGTGGGGAGCATGGCACAGGGTGCTGCCAGCCCAGGCTTGGCATCTTGCTGCAGTGAGAAAGAGGTGGTCGTGAGTTGCTGACACGAAGGCCAGCAAGAAAAGGTGTCTGTGGTGCAGTGAGTGGCTGGGACACCAGGTGGGAGGGGGATGCTGCTGATGTCACCTGCCCTGCTGGGAGTAATTTGGCCCACGATACCCCCACAGTTGTTGCCCCACAGATCCTGTTTGCCCTGGCAGCACTGTGGTGTGGCTGTGGCTACGGAGGCTCACACTGAGTTAAGCCATGACACAGGCTGAGGGTGACGCAGGACACAGTGCTGGGGACTGGTACGGCTCTGGGCATCGCCAGCCCTCCAGAGATACCGTTACGGCCGGACTGGCACTGCTCTCAGGACGAGCACTGCAAGGTGTGTTTCAAGCCCAGGGCTGGGGGGCCCCCAGCTCTCACCCTGCGGCGGCAGCAGGGTGTGGGGTGCCCCACGCAGGGAGCGGGGTGTGTGCCAGGAGGAACCACATCCGGGGTGGTCGGTGTGGGCACAGCCCATGGCTGGCGGCTCCCCGCTCTGCTGCTCCGTCTGACCAGTTTAACCAGTGCCGGTTGGCTGGGAAAGAGAAAGTGGAGGTTGCTGGGGCTGAGGCCTTGCCCTGTGGAGTTGGGGGTACAGCTCGCTGCCCCCCTCCCCGCCCTGCAGCACCTGGGGCTGGGGCAGGTTGGCTGCCCAGTGTCTTGGGGGGCACAGGCCGGTGCCAGCATCGGTCACCCCTGGGCGCTCAGCAGGTACCACACGCTGGCACCGGGGTCACCTCCCCCCCACACTGCATCCCCCACCCCAGCATCCCACCTGGGCAGCCCGGGGGGGACCCTGCNGGGCAACCACCGCGGGCGGGAGGCACCCGAGCCCCTGCCCCACAGCACCTTTCGGCAGCCCCGGGGCCCTGCCAGCTTGGGGGCCTGGGGACCCCTCAGGGGGGTGATGCGATGCTGCAGGGTTGGGGATGCTCTGACTTCCGCGAGGGTGGCTGCCACTCTGGCTTGGGACTGCTTGGTTGGACCCCTTCCTCCCCTCCTCCTCGCCAGGAGAGAGGGGCAGAGCCATCCCGGCTGAGTCTGTGCTTTCTCCACCTCGGCCCCTTAAGTTTCCCCCAGTGCAATCACATCTGCCCTGTCTGCCTGAGGATTCAGTGCCTGTAAGGATGCAGGTCACCTTCTCACAACACAGCAGCAGCAGTATCAGTTCACCCGGCCTTTCCCCCAGCCCCTTTGCCAGGTGCATCAGGGTGGGACGGGCGGTTCCTGGCTGCGCTCTTCCCCTCTTCAAAGCCATCTCTGCTCCGTCACTTCATTTCAGTACATTTTATTTGTGAAGACAAAAAGGCAAGGAACAAACACAGCCATTGAAAAAACATGTACATCATGAGACTGAAATAACTTACACTATTTACAGGAACACATCGAGGTATAAAATATATGTACATACCTAGTCCTCTGACAAACCCAGATCGCTGGGCTGGGCTGCACAACGCAGCAGTGAAAAAAAAGCCTTCCCAAGAGTTGGCCTCTAGAAAACAGCTCCAAGCAAGAAAAGGCACCTGCTGTTTGCGATACTTGTGCAGCAGGAAGGGGGGACAGAGCAGGCGACATGATGCTGCAGCTGCCCGAGCCCTGCCCCAGGGCTGGACCAGAGGGTACCGGGTGGTCCCAGGACGTTGGGGATGCGGAACAGCTGGCAGGCACCAGCGGCAGAGCTGTTATGGGTGAGGGGACAATTCCCCTGGGCAGGAGGAAGGCGCAGGGCTGTGCTTTTCCGGGGGTGAGTGCTTTTCTGGGGGTGAGGCCCAGGAGGCCAGGACAGGGCCTGGGGGGTCAGGGCTGTGCTGGGCTCCCTCCCAGTTACAGCTGGAGCACCATGCAGCATATGGAGGGGCCAGGGCCAGGGCCAGGGGTTCCCTTCCCTCCCCAGGAGGGTGAAGGGGGCTCAGGGAGGGCGTGCAGCCTGCAGGATAGAGCAAAGCTCCAGCGAGCTTGCTGAAAAGCAAGTGGGAGCTGTGTGCTCTGCAGGGATCGTACCTGGACCCCATCCAGCATGGGACAGGGGAAGGGCTGGGATAGGGGCATGGGGAGAGCACCCTGGGGAGCAGGCACTGGTTCTGCAGCACCAAGGCAGGAGGCAGCATCTGAGACCCCATAGCAGCTGTGCTGAGAGGTGCTGGGGAGGAACAACGTACCTGGGTGGGACAGGACCCTGGTGCTCCAGCTCCTCGCAGCTGGCCAGACCGAGAGATGCACCATCAGCCTGTCCTTTTGTGCCATAAGAGCTGTGGGTGCCAGGGACGGGACACTGCCCAGGCTCCCTGGGTGGGCTCACAGTGGTTTGGGGGCCCAGTGCTTTTGGGCTCCTGAGTCATCTCCACCCCTTGCGTGCAAAGCTCAGCTCTGGGCCAGCACTACGCCCTCAGCAGAGGCTGAAGCTGGCCCCTGTGTGTTGGAGGGAGGAGACTCACGGAGCAAGAGCCAGGGCCTGTGGACAAGAGCATGACCCAGTGATTTGAGGAAGGGAAGGACCTCCCTGGACTGCAGGTATCATCACACCCTTGGCACAAACCAAGGCACCCAAGGGTGAAGCAAAACGAGGTGCATGGTGCGAAGGCAGCTCCAAAGTGTCCCTGCAATGGAGGGGCTAGCAGAGGGGCTCAGAGACCTCAAGAAGGGACTTAAGCTATGCAGCAGTGCAAATCCTGAGCCCCAGGGGAGCACCCCAGCACAGTACAGAAGGATGAAACAGCTCACCTGCTTCCTCCGGCAGGCCAACAGCCCTCACCTCACAGTCATCCCTAGCCCCACGTCCACCTTGGTTGTCCAAGCCCATTGCCCCAGTCTGAGCTCTGAAGGACCAGAGTCCAAGGGCCACTCTTGCTAGACCACTTGCATGTTGGGACCTTGTGCTTTAGTGTTTGGGGGAACCTGCCCCCCAAAACTGACAGTGTGGCTCAGAGCCGCGAGCCCCTTCCCAAGCCCCATTGTGCCAGGGGAGCAGGGTATGGACCTGTGTTGGCTCCCCAGCCCCTAGTAGGGGGTAATCTGGGGGCTCCCAGTTTATGTTACCTAGTTTATGTTCAGTGCCTGGGACAGGATCTAGATTCAACTATGTTTTGGGGGTGAAAAAAAAATCAAACATCATACATGAAAATCAGCTTCTCTCACAGACCACCCCCACCCTGGACAGAGGCTTTTACAGCACCAGTTCCCTGCTGCTCCAGGCTGCCACCAAATTACAGCAGGCTCTGGAAAATGGGGACTGGGACCAGCCCATTCCAGCGATGTGCTTTGCATGGACATTTCCCAGATAAAAAGGGCTTCATTGCATCCACAGCGAGTATCTGTGAGAGCAGAGGCAGGAATACAGGCTGAGCTGAGCCTTTCAGAGGTCCATTTCCATCCTTCTAAGGGACAAGAGGGACCACTTCCAGGCTGCAAATCAACCCAATAACTAACGGCAACAACGCTGAGCCTTGGTCCAAGAATCTCACCAGCAATGGGAGCAAAATCTCAGTGTTGCGACTCAGCTGGGGGATCCCACTGCTAAGGTGAGAGCTGGGAGCACAGGGGAGAGCAGGACACTGGTCCTGCTGTGTGGCCCAGGAGGAGGCAGGGAGGGGGACACGAGGGGTGGCTCAGACATGCAGCAAGGTGGGGGTGAGGCCACGTGTCCCCAGGATGAATTCAAGTGTCAAAACCATAACAATAACAATAATTAAGGAAGAAAAAAACCTAAAAACACAAACTCCCCACCCCATCCCCAGAACGAAACCCGACGACGACAGCACCCAGCTTGCACCGTGAGGTAGCTAAACCAGATCAACACCCGAGAAACACTTTCCTGCATGGGAAATACCAACCCACACAGATATTAAGACATACAAACACACACACGCACACAGAGCTATGGGATCACAGTCACCCCTTGCTTCAAAGGACCCCCGCCTCTCCAGATGCTTGCTGCTGTGCCGCAGTACCCAGCTCCCTCCACCTGCAGGCTGTGAAAGCCCTGAAGCCCCCTCAACATGCTGCTGGACATAGCAGCGAGGTGGATGCTCAGCATCATCCAGGATTGGCCACTCAGCCCTGGGAAATTAAGCAGGCACTTGCAGCCCACATACAGGAAGAAACTGGTGGCGAAAGGCAAGGCAGGTCTGACCCCAAGCCCCGCAAGAGCAGGTCCCTTCACTGACTTCAGCAGGGAGCAGCGAGAGGTTTCAGGTCAGGCACTGGCAGCTCTTGGTGTGGACACCGATGCACATGGTACACCTGGCTACGGACAGCCAAACCCCCCCCCCCCCCGACCCCCCCTTCAGCCAAGTAAAGTTTAAACCAGCTGAAGAATGAGCAGGGAAACCCTCTCCAGGACAGGCTTGGAGGGTAACACGTCCTCCAGCCCCCCACATCTGTGCATTACTGTGGTGGCTGTGGTGCCCCATGCATTTTTGTTTGCCCCCTTCAGTCCCGCAGGGTGCACAGCCCAGAGCTGCTGGCACTGGCACCACTTCTCCACCAGCCATAGCAGGAGGGCTCCTCACCTCGATGCAGCCACCAGTCCCAGGCTGTGCAGGGCTTGGCCACGATCACGAGGGACCGGTCACTGTCCTGGGCAGGGTCACACCCACACATGCCATCATACCCTTCACCAAGGCAAAAAACCCCCATCAAATCAATAGAGATGCTCCTGCCTTTCAAGATGTGGAGGAATTCCCATGCTCCACGTGGAATGGTTTTAACGAGGGCTGGTGGCAAATGACCTGGGGCTGGTCTGCGAGTCACCATGGTTGGACAAAGCAGAGGGAAAACGGTCTGTGCTTTATGGGGCAGGTCCTGGAGCCCCTGGCCTCTGAGATCCCAGTTCAGTGCTGGTGGGATCACATGGAGAAATCCTTAAATGTGAGTTCAAACGCTGCTTCTTCTGTGACAGAGGGGAAGTGAGAGTACACGAGGCAAGAGCACCACTCCCGGGGTCTCCTCGGCCATCCCACAACAAGCCCTGCCTGGCCCAGGGCAGGACGGAGCAGGGGATGGTCCAATGAGCCACGGGAGAGATGGAGGAAAGCTCCAGTGTGAGACCAGGGCCTTGCCAGCCCCTTGCACAGGAGAGAGGGAGGGGGCAGCCTGGAGAAGCTGTGCCCTTGGGGATACACTCCTGGATGGAGCCCCCAGCCTTTCATGGAGGTTGGATTGTGCAAGGTCATCCACTGCAGGATTGTCCTTCAAGCGTGGGGTGAATCAGGGGACTTGTGCAAGACCAGCGTGTGCAACCCCTTCCTCACCCCACTCCCAGCAGAGCTGACTCCATCCTGGCCCGAACTCCGCCTGCTCCGTGCCTCGCTGGGCCCCTCTGGCTCATGGAGCCTCCACGGGGGCTGACGGGCCAAACCTGAGCTAGCCCTGTCCCCGGTAGAAGGCCGAGCAGAGCCTGGGGTAAGGAGTTACAGCTTCCAGCTCCCAGTGATGGCAAAACAAGATGGGACACAGGGGTGGGGTGACAAATCCCGCCTTAGCTCCTTTGCCCTGTAACCTCTGTTCTTGCTTCATTTCTCCATCTCAAGGGGGTTAACACACTGCAGGAACCCATCACAAAACCCCTGCTGAGGGCCAAGGTGTCGAGAGCAGGGCTAAGCAGCCCTTCTCCACTGCAGAGCAGGGTGGGCACATGGGGAAGAGCCCAAGAGCCGTGGGTCAGCTGAGTTTACAACTGGGGTTTGGAAAACGTCGAAGGGAACTGCAGAGGGTTTGTCTGGAAGTTGCCCGATGGAGATCTTCCCAGGCTTGTCGTGCCTCCATGGCTGGGACATGGCAAAGGAGCTCAGAGGTGCACACCTCCAATCGCTGGGGACAGGTAGACGGAGGATGGGGAATGATGGGACTACCTGGAAATCCTTCTGCAGACCCCTCCACAGCAGAGAGGCTGTCCCATGAGTAATGTCTCCAAAGAAGCAGCCCCTCTATGCTGTGGTCCTGGCCAGCAGACACCAAATGTCCTCATGGCCGTGGAGCGGAGAAAGACTCCTGAAGGAACCAGCCCTGGAGCCAACAGGGACAGAAGCAGCACATCACGGTGGAGGCCACATGAGCCCACGGTGGCAGGAGGGAATTGGGTGTCTCTGAGAAGGAGCCAAGGAGCTCTGACTCCCAGAAGTCCTGGCAAGTGTTGCAGCAGGGTGGGTGAGAAGAGAGACGAAACATTTCCTGGTCACTGGAAAACCGTCAAGAAACCTCAGCAGGCGGGAAAGTGGAGCTGACGGTGCCCCACGGAGCTGGCAGTGCTCAGAGTACCAGATGGGACATCGTCCACCCCGTTGGGTCAGGCACAAAGAAATCCCTATCCCTGGGGTGAGCTCCTGTAGGTGACAGGGTCTTGATAGCAAGGGAGAGGTACCCCGACCTTCACCCTCCTGCCACGTCTTCCAGTCTTTTTGCAGTTCCTAGTTTGACCCCGCGGGTAACCTCCTCCCGCTCCAGAGCTTCACTGTCAAGTCGCTGAGAAACAAAGGTGAGAGGGATGGCATGACCCAGGGGTTCCTGCAGGAGCCCCGCAGACACGCTGCAGAGGGGCACTGTGAGGAGAAACGCTCCCCACCCCCAGCCTGTGGCAGCATGCAGCCCACAAGACTTCCAGGCTCTTTCCTCTTGGCAGGAGGCTGCCTAATCTGTTTTGGGGAGCAGGCAGGCCCAGAGGGGGCTCAGCCTCCAGCTCACCCCACTGGCAGCAACTGGGGACAAAGGGAAATGGTGACCTCCAGGGCTGACCCCAACAACAGGACGTCTGCACCCCTTGAACGAGCTCTAACTAGGTCAAAGCAGTGACACCGCAGGGAGCTGCTGTGCTTGGTCTCCCCAGGGCATTGGCTGCTTTGGGGGTGGCTGCTGACTCCCACCCCACCATCCATGCAAGCCACGGCTTCCACGGAGCTGCCACAGTAGATGTGGGTACTTGGGAAGGAAAAAAAAAAAAGCAAACAAAACGACGCGGGGGTATGGCTGGGACAATGGGGCAAGTCACTTCTAGCAAAGATTTATCAAGTGGGGAAAAACGCAAAATAGTTTCATACCGTGAAGAAGCAGCTCAGACCAGAGAGAAAGAAAGAAAAAGAGAGAGAGGAGCAAAAGCAAGCAACAGAGAGAAAGACAGAGGGAGAAAGAGATGAAGAGAAAGAGAAAAGGAAAGAAAAGACAGAAGAAGAGTGCATGAGCAAGAGAGTCAGAAAGAGCAGGAGGGTCAAGGCAGACTAGTAGCACGGCCCTTTATGGCAAGGACGCGTCGTGGAAGGCAAGGGGTGAGCCCAGGCACGTAATTCCATAACTTTACCCGGCAGTCACTGTGGCACAGATGGGAGGTGGGGAGGAGGAGAGACAGAGAGAGACAGAGAAAAAGGAAGGGAGAAAAGGGACATGGTCGAAAAGAGGATATCAGAGTCTTGCTGCCAAAGAGCTTCCCGAGAACAGCAGAGGATGCCCAGCCCCAGGGGAGAGGGGTCCCTGTGCGGGGGATAACTTGGGCTGTCACTGGAGCGTGGGCAGAGGACAGCCGGGGGAATAGCTCTGGGCACTGCAGTGGGCAGGCCGCGTCATGGGGCAGGCTAAGGTGGGCAAGATGAGATGGAGTGGAGGGGCTAGAAAGCTGCAAGACTCCCTCCTTCCCTCCCTCGCTGCTCCCTGTCCACTCAGCGCGCACCCACCCAGGCCTGGGGACGACAGTTCAACCCAGGGGTCTCCCACCTCCCGGGGGCTCTGGGGAGCAGAAAGTCCGGGTCTCACCTGGAGGCAGTGAAGATGTGCTTTGAGTTGGTGCAAATGGCGTTGATGGGGCTGTCGTGACCTTTGATCTCCCCAACTGGGGTGAAGGTGTCCACATTCCAGACTTTGATCATGCCTCCTCGGCAGGCACTCAGCACCATGGGGCGGCCAGGGATGAAGGCCAGGGCACAGACCCAGTCTTTGTGGGCATTGGGGATTTGCTGTAGGTACAGGCACAGAGCAGAGATCATAACCAACATCATCTGCAGCACCACCAGCAGCCTCATGCACCCAACCTGGGAGGCTCAGATCCTCACTGTGGCCCTGGGGCTAATCTGGATTGTGGGCCTAGCGATACAAAGTTAGGAGGCTCAGGGAATGGATGCAAAAGTCAGGGCTTGGTTTGTCCCCTGGGCAGGAGACAACAATCCTGTCTTCAGAGAGGAACAGAACACCCAGTGCTGCAATTGATGCTGCAGCCTGTGTGCCAGGGGGAGCTGGCAATCCTGAGTGCTCTACAGCACAAACTTATGGGGGTACAGAGCCACCTCGCACATGCACTGCCAGATTCCCAGGAATGGGAGTGCCCTCCCTGGTTAGCTCAGTGCAGGACACTGGCATCAGGTCCCTGCACAAAGGTCGCCCCGGATCCCCAGCAGCAATACTCCTCTGCCCCACGTTACCCCGAGGAACCTGTGCTGTATGCTCCCCTCCAGACCTGGGTAAGTTCCTGCTGCTCCAGATCCCACTTCTTTATGCCGTTGTCCCTGGAGCCGCTGAAGAGGATGTCTCCCTGGATGGCCAGGCACTCGATGCCATCATAGTGAGGGGGCTCAAAGTTGTGAGTGGGGCCAATATTGCCCACCATGCCCTCAGCAATCTCAAACACCTGGCGGAAAAACAGTGGGTGAAAAACCCCAGATGGCACTGGAAATAGAGTTGCCCCTCTCTTGGAGAACTTGGCCATCACCCTCTGTTTTCTAGGCTCAGGGCACCCAGCGTGATGCTGGAAAGGGGAGTGGGCATTGGCCAGTGGAGGCTTTTTTGGGGCTGAGGTCTCTCCAGGGGTCCTGCCACCATCAGGGGAGGTCTGCCACCAGAGACAGGCCCCGTTCTGCTGCATTTTACTCATGGTGAGCTTTCACACACCTCCATGAGCCAAGCTAACAGCTTGCAGCTGTCAGAAGAGTGGGATTCTGCCTTCCTCATCACCTCATCATCCCTCTTCACTCCCCTGGTGCCAGCTCCAATTCAACCTGCTAAAAACCAGCAGAAACCTAAAAGGGAGGGGCAAGCTCTTGCTGTGCTGGAGCTGTGAATGAGCAGTCACAAAGCATCTGTATTGGGGAGGAGAATCGAGCAGAACAGGGTGAGCTGCTAATCTGGGTCAGCCATAACATGCAAGTACCCCCACAGAGCCCGAGGGATGAGAAATGCAAATCCATCTCCAAAGGTGCATTTGTATTGTGAACCAAGCAAAAGGCAAGGTTTGGGTTGAGGAGATATGCAAAAACCTGACATGCAGAGGTGAAAACAGAATCTGGGCTCAGATTTCAGGAGGAGAGAAGAGACCTTAGGGGTTGCCAACATCTGGGCTTCCCTATGGGACACAGGGCTTTGCTCTCCAAGGAGGAGTACCTTGACGTAGTGATCTTTGGAGCCTGTGACCACCAGGTCATGGTTGCTTGCCGTCTGGTTTACCGTGAGACACATCACAGGCCCGATGTGGCCACTCAGCTTCCCAATGGGCTGCAACCTGAGTTCAATAACATGGGTCAGCCAGCCCCTTCCCAGGTACCAAAGCTCCTCCAAGGGGCTCTCCCAGGTAGAGAACCCCAGAGCCCTGGAGCCCCCCTGTAGGAGTTGTTCCCTTTGGGGGATTGTGAGCAGGGACACCCCTCTTCCTAGTGATGCCGGGGGAGGAAGGCAGCCTTGGGGCACGCCAACGTCTGGCTACAGAGCCTAAGGCTGCAGCAAGGGGTCAGCAGCCCAGTGCTTACCTGGTAGGGAGGGGGGCAAGGGCAAAACCAGAGGGGTACTGCTGCTCATCCCACATGTCTTTCCCCCTCTCCTAAGCTCTGCCTAGCTCAGGGACAAAACCCCCACTCCAGGTAGCCCCATTGCTGCTCATCACTCCTTCGGTCCCACAGGAAAGGGTCCTGAAAGTCCTTATTCCAGGCAACTTCCATTGCTAAAAAGGCTTTTACTTTGCTGGGGGGGGGGTCATTTCAAGCCCCTCTGAGCAGACAGTGTCCACTCAGCATCCGTAAGCTTTCCTGCCCACCCCAGCACTACCCCCTCACCTGCTCAGCTCCCAGATGCGGACGGAGTTACCGGTGGCAGCGTAGAGCATGGTGCCAGTGGGGTTGAGAGCAATCTGGTTGATCTGGTGCTCCCCCTGCACACTGGTGACAGTGCGGGTGGTGGTCCCAGCACACGCGTCCCCAGAGATCACCTGTCCAGAAGATCTAAGGGAGAGAGAGGTCAAGGGGGGAGGATGAGCAGAGATCAGAGCCACTGAGGCCCCACTAAGGAACCGCATGGGGCTGTTGGCTCCAGGCTGGCACAGGTGGGTCCCACATTGGGAAAAGGCCCTAGAGGTATCACCATCCCTCTGGCCACAATGGGATCAACAAGGCCTCTGTCCCCTAAGCCAGTGCCCTGCTTGCAGAGGGAGACAAGGATGTTGGGTGTGTGCATGACATGGAGCATCCTGCCCTGCTCTTCTCCCCTCCCATTCCTCTTTGCTTCCTGCAGGAAGAGCTGGCTGGTGCTGGCAGTCAGCACAAGGAGGCAGAGGTATTTGGCCTCTGCACCAAGGGAGAAGCACCTTCAGGCCAAGGTAGATGAGCTGAGGCTGGATGGGGAAAGGAGCTTTATGCTGGAGCGAGCTGGTAACCCTGGCCTGCCATACTCTCCTAACATTTGAGCCCTGCTCCAGACTGGCAGACCACAGCTACAGCCTGTCCCATGCTCCTTTTTGGTCCTCAAACTCCTCATAAATATCTGAGTTTCCCACTGGCGAGCCTGTAATTTACTCAGCCACAATGCTGTTAGGGGCTGTGACTCTTCTGCGGAGCTGCTGGCTCTCTCGGCCATCCCCAGATGTAGCTGCAAATCTCTTCAAAGCTCTTTACCTTGAGCCTTCACTGCAGGAGGTCCCCATGCGTCCCCTCACCCCAAGCTCTCTCCCAAGCTCCCTGTTCCCTAAGGATGCAGCACCGCAAACTGGCACTAAAGCAGCGGGTACTTGGCCCTGTCCCCAGCCCCAGTAGATCCTGGGACTGGCTTCTGCAAAGCCAGAGATGCCCAGAGCGCCCAGGGTCCCCCACAGCTGTTCCCGCCTGCCACGTACGTGAGGGTGCGGATGCACCGGGCCGAGTCCCGGATGTCCCACACTTTGATGTACGACGTGGACACGGTGAACACCAGCCCCGTGTGGCTGCAGTACTTGATGGAAACCACGTTGTTTGGGTGACCCTTGAGGGAAGCAATTTCTTGGCCCGTCACCAGGTTCCACATTTTGCAGCTCCGGTCTGCGGGAGGAGGAACGTGCCCAAGAGTGTCAGGCTGGGAGGAGTCCCTCCGAGGGCATGGTGGCAATACCCCTTCTGAGCGTTGCCTCCCGCCACCCACAGGGCCAGAGGAAAGGAGCCAGCCAGCCCCAGCACCACAGCAGTGCAGGGCAAGGCTCAATGCTGAGGACAGGAGAGGGGCCCAGGAGGAACCATACCCATGGTGCCCAGCACTTCACGTATTCCCCCGTGCTGACCTGCTCCCATTGTGTCTGCAGGCCAGCAACCCCCACATCCTCTCTGTCCATCACGCACCTTTGGACCCAGTGAAAAGCAGCTCGTCGGTGGCATCCAGGCAGAGCACAGGCTTGGTGTGTCCTTCTGCCACGGAGACGCACTGCAGCGGGGCTGTCCGGGCATTCTTGGTGCCACCCACTGGGTTAATGATGCCCCTTGCGTGGGAAAGAAAGAACAAGCATGGTGGGGTGTGTGTGGAAAGGCACCATGCTACACAGTCCCAGGGGCATGGGAGAGCAAGAGCTGCCTCACCCCAAGCATCTTCCACCGCCTGGCAGTGCAATGGGCCCCTCCATCTGAACCCGGCATGTCCGAGCAAAGGTCTTCATGGAAACCCCGGGAATCTCCCCAGGAGCAGTCCCTGCCTAGTGCCTCTGCCCCAGCAATACCGACTGGGAAAGGGGGGCTGCCCAGTGGCCTCTGCTCTCCTGCTGAACCTCTCATGCCTGGCCAGCACAGACCTAAGGAGCCAGGAGACCCCGCTCATTGGTCTTCAGGTCAGTTTGGGACAAACTGCACCTTCTCCAGCCTGAAGCTCTGCTGGGATAAATGTTTCAGGGTACCAATATCGAGCACCCCAGTTCCTTGGAGGCTGTCAGCCCGTGGCTGGTAACTTTTGGAGCCAGGGTCTCGCTTCTTTACATAAGACCACAAGGGTGACAAAAGGACAGCCCCAGCATTTGCACCCAGTGTCCCTGTCGCAATGGCTGTGGAAGCCCTGCACCCACCGCTGGCTCTGGGCAGGAGAGGACCTATCCCTGCCAAACCTTCCTCCAAGGGACACCTGCTGCCTGGCCCTCTGGACACAGCATCTGCCAATCCCCTCCACTTTAGCAGTGCTCAGGGTGCTGAGGACCAACAGCCCTACCCTTCCAGACCCAAGCGTGCATGGCCACCAACAGCTCTTCCCAGCTGGCATCCCAAAGCACAACCTCTCTGTGGCCGTGGGGCCTTGGGTTGTGCCAGTCTATTCTTATAGGCAGGGAAACAGGGCTGGAGAAGGGCAGCCCCGAGGCCATGTAAGAATTGCATTAGTCATGAGAACAAACACAGGCTCATTAATTTGAGTTTGGAAATCACATGCATGCGATCTTTCTTCCTCAGTTAGCAGCTGCACTTACAAACTCAAATTAAACAGCCCTCCCCTGACCCCTAGTGTTTCTACCAGTCTGGAGGTGACACTGAATCTGAATGGAAATCCCGGCTCTCCAGGGTGAGATGTTATTGATGGACCTTGCGTTGCTGCCTGACGGCAAACTGCCCAAGGTGACACAGCACAGACATGTCTGGTGCCACCTTCCCAGTGATGGTGGGAACTCAGGGCGCAGGCAATGTGAGGGGACACCCGGGCACCGGAGGGTTGATGTTCCTAAAGGATGGGGGAAAGGTGGCCCTCGTGTTGGGAAACCTCTGGAGGCAGGACGGTACAGCGGGACGAGCCCAGGAGCACCTTAACCTCGAGGCTGAGCTCTGCACCACAATCTGACTTGGTTTCTTTCGGAAGGAGATCTACCCACCCACAACCCAGCACCAGGGAAGCACAACCAGGTGTGGGGAGCACCTGGAGATATTTTCCTGGAAGATGCTTGCAAGAAGGACACACTGGGAGCGCCCAGCGTCGCTTGCCCCCTTCCCCAGCATCACACCGTCCTGCTGGAGAGCTGGGGGACAGGATGGGACACGGTGGCATCATGCTGATGAGAGCCCATCAGAGATGGAGGAGAACATGCTGCCACCCCAAATGAGCCAGTGCCCATAGGTGAGCCCAGTGCCACATTTCCAAGTGCTGATCAGAGCAGGAACGGTTCGAACTCACAACCGAGGGAACAGTGTCAGATACTGGAGGTGGCATGCCAGGAGGGGACAGAACACGCAAGCTGGGAGGTGGGGGAGAGCAGCAAGGCGCAGGTGGAGCATGCAGGTACAAGGGAGAGCAGACTCAGGAGACAGAGAGAAGAAGGAGGAGAGGAGGAAGGGATAATAAATAGAAAGTTGTCTATACCTCAGCACCTCCGAGACAGAGGAATCGCTGTCATCAGACCTAAGGGCAGAAAATTAGCAGGATTATGGGAGAGAAAACCCAGACTAGAAGAGGCAGCAGAGGAGTCAGAGATGGAGGATTGTTATTGCATCCAAGCCAGTGTAGGACAGAGAGAAGGAGGAGGGGAGAGAGGGAGAAAGAGAAGCACATGTGGAGAACCAGGGGAGAGGGCAGAGGAGCAGGAGGGCATGGGAGGATCAGACAGCAGGTCACCATCAGGGAATGTCAGCGCTGCTAGCAATGCTCCGAGACGAGGGCAGCTGCCCAGCCTGCTGCAGGGGGAGGCTGGAGCAGCATTTGTGGGTTGGTGCCAGTCCTTCAGCTTCCCACGAACCCCATCCCACCTCACCCCATCCTGCTCCATAGCCTTTTCCAGTGGTCCAATTCTGGCACCGCTGTGTCTCCAAGCAGGGCTTAGCCAGAGGCCAGGACTGCGAGCTCCTGCAAGCGACCAGCTCAGGGGAGACACACAGCAGGCAGGACAGGGCAAGCGTCCAGCACGGCCCTTGCAGAGCATCTGCTCCCTCATGGAGAGGAGCAGGGAGCAAAAATGGTAGCAGGAGGCTGGCTGGAGCCAACCCAGGTCCTGTGTTCCTACACCCCACCATGGGACCTGGTACGTGCCGTTTGCTGTTATGGTATGGGTCCCCCTCACTCAGACCCTCCCGCCCGCCAGGACTTACTTATCCAAGGCAGACCCCTGGCTCTGGTTGCTCGTGAGACGAGAGAAGACATTGCGGTCGTTGCGTGGACGGGTGGGTGGGGATGAGGGAGGCGTGAAGCCAACATCTGGAGGCCTGAGCCAGGAAGGATTAGAGGGACACATGACTTGGGAATTGCTCACCTGGTAACTGCCTGGCACACCAGAGCCCAGCAAGAGCTGGCCCAGCCAGCATCTCTTCCCACTTGTCTGAGCCACCCAGCCTCTCCCTGCCCATGTCGCCATTTCTCCAGCTCCCAAGCTCACCTGGCAGGTTGCCCACGGTCATAGGATTTCCTTCTTGTCAGAGGTGAAGTGTCCGAGCCACGAGATTGCCTGGGACTAAAGTAAGTGAAACAAAGCACAATGGGTGCCTGCCCCCCCCTGCTGGAATCCCTCCATACTGAACACCCATGTCCTTCCCCAGCAGAGCAAACGGAGAAGCTGGGCTTCCCTGGAGTCACAATCACAAGATCAGAGGATGCCTCGAGTCATCCCATGAAGACGGAGGCTTTTGGCAACCCAAGAAGCCTCCAAGAAGGCTGATGACCCAGGGCAGTGAGTCAGGGACCCTCGCACACCCCCCTTCTTTCCCTCGTCCTGGAGTATCCTTCTCTCCATCTCCAGAGGATACCAACATACTCCTAGACACTCTCCAAGTCCCACTGGAGAAATCCACCACTGCTTGCTGCAGACAAGCCCGGATAGATGCAGAATTGGGCTCACCCTCACTGCTCTGCAACTCCACAGCCAGGGTACAGCTTCCCACGTGCTGGTCCATGCCTCCATGAGCCCCCCAATGCCCAGAGACCCATCACCCCATGCTCACAAGGTGCTTCCTCGCGTGGGCAGGCTGATGGTGCGTGACACCTTCTCCTTGTAATAGGGGTCTCTGATGGAGAAGCTGATCCCATCCTCTTTGATCTCCATGAGGGATGCCAAGGATTTGGTGATGTTCTTGGTGGAGACGTCCAGCGTGGGTCCTAGACACTCAGCCGACACTGCCTTCATCTGCCCTGAGAGCTTGGGCTCTCCCTAGAGCAAGGCAGAGGGCTCAGGCACAGGCAGCACAGGGGGAGGACAGCAGGAGCAGCCAGAGAGCTGTGGGGTGGAGCAGCTCGTGCTCTCTGGCCACAGGAGGTTGAGTTCCCCCTGCATCATGCTGGGATGCCTGTCACAGTGCCAACTCTCCATACTCTAAGCAAATGTGACAGCCTGTGCAGAACAATGGGTGCTTTCTTCCACCTTTGCCCACAATAGATGCAGCACTGCACAGGGACCTCCTTGGTGCCCCCTCAAATCTGGAGGGTATTGGCCGATGTGGTGGATGTTTCCCAAGTCTCTGGTGCATCAGAGGACCACAAGACCAGGAGGCCTGGGTTCCCCCTTGCCTAGAGCTGACCCCACCCAGAGACCAGCCATACTGCCTTATGCCAAGCCTGGCTCTCCAAGGGTCAGACTGCAGAGCAGAGGCCTGGAGCATCAATGAACAACATGCCCCTCCATCCCTCCTCCCATTACCTGAGACGGAGCCACACAGAAAGACCAACTAACCTTGAACTTGAAGTCATCCTGGCTTGCTGAACCCTTCATGGTGAAAGACTGGGAGATGCTGCAAGGAGAAGGGAGCAAAGATGGATCTTCAGTGCCAAACTCCTTTCAGAGAGGTGGCTGCCACCGGCCCACCAGACTCCTTGGGTCAGCCCCTGCTCCCCAGCACCCTTTCTCCAAGTGGTGACCTAGTCTTCACTCCCTGCTGGTGTCTAAGAGACATCTCTGCTCCCCTCCCCAAGGGCTGGGCACCACAGGAAAGCTTAGGTGGGGCTTTGTTCATCCATGTCCATCTGCGAGGTGCCACGGGTGGCACCAGACATCCCGTCCCACCCCTGGCCTCCCCAGCCACCACTAGCTCAGGCAGGGCCAGCCTGGGCGCTCACCTCCCATCTGAAGCCAGGCTGAACTCCGAGACCTCCTCGTCTGTGCTGGTGTAGCCGTTCTCTGTGCAAGAGGGAGACAGCACATCAGCAGTGCAGAGGGGACCCCATCGTGCCGAGCCCCATCTGAACTGTGCGGCGGAGGGGACAGCCTGGGCAGTTGGGGATGCGGACCCGGTCCTTGTCCCTGTTGTGTGGTGGCCGGAGCACACGTCCCCACCCAGCATCACCCTCAGGGCAGCCCTGGCCACGCTGGTCCCAGCCGTGGCACCTCCAAGTGTTTCTTGGGGGGCCGGCATGGGTGGGCACCTCACCCCACAGGCAGCATGCCTGGCCCGAGGACGCGCTTAGCCCTGGGTCCCACCTTGCTGGACATTGTGGATCAGGGCCTGCAGCTCGGGGTGCGACTCTGCCTTCTCCCGCAGGGCGTCCAGGATGGCGTGGTTCTGCGAGGAGCCGGTCACGTCCGTCTGCCGCAGGCGCCCTTCCAGCAGGCGGATCTGGGCCTCCTTCTGTGCCACCTGCAGCCCCTGGGGAAGGACGGCCACGCTGGGCCTCAGGCGGGTGTCTCGCATCCCCACCACCAGGTCCCCACCCTGGCACCTCGCTTCCCTCCCCAGCTGTGGGAAACCCCATCGTGCATCCGCGTCCCGGCTTGGCCCCGCACCTTGTCGATGGAGGCCTTCAGGAAGTTGTCCAGCAGGAGCCGGGCTTCGGCCAGGGAGCAGGAGCTGATCACCACCGAGGTGTCCGTGGAGTCCAGCTCCTCCTGAAACATGGAGGGATGGGTGTTAGATGCAGCGCTGGTGCTTTGCCGCTGGGTGTGGGATGGGCAGGAATGGGCACCGTGGCCAGCACAGCACCTCCACCCCCCTGCCAGCACTGCCCAGTCCTGACACTCACTCTCCTCAGTCTGCCCAGGTAGCTACTGGGGAGATCAGGCCACAGAGATGGCCACTGCAACCCGAAGGGCTTCTGTGTTGCTACAGGAATCCTGGTGCCAATTAGACACTAATCTGCAGACACCAGCCTCACTCGAATCCACAGCAGATCACGTCACCAGCCCAAAGGCTAGTGTGAATTAACAACAGCCCCTTCTTCCCTGACAACCTAGGTGACAGCTGGGGACAAGCCAGGGACAGCACACAGCCTCCAGCCCAAGCTGCAGCTGGTAGAGGGGATCCGGGAGCCGCACAGTGTCTCTGTGGCGTGCCCAGTGTCAAAACCGGACACAAAACCTGCAGGGTTTCTGCTGGAAAAAGAGCCGGTCCTCCCTGGGATGTTTCCAGCACATGAAACTCCCATGGGGACAAGTGACCGCCAGCCCCACGGGCAGGATGGGGGCTGCAGCTTTCCTACATCCTGGGGTGGTGGGGCACGGGGCACCAGCAGCCTGTCCATGGACGTGCAAGGACCTGGCACCACTCCCCTCCACAATTAAACACCTAATGAGAAGTGACTGTGCAGGTGCAGCCCCACCAAGTGTTTGACACTGCTCAGAACAGGACTCTGGGACGCCCAGCTTGGCCGTGCCCAAGGACACCCTCGCCTCCCAGGGGTGTTCCTGCTTTCTCCCTGCCAGCTGGGTCCAGTCCAGCCGCCCACCTTGGTCTCCTCGATCTGCATGATGGTGGCCTGGCAGTCGGAAATGCTATCGTTGATGTAGTCGATGTTGGCCCCCAGCACCTCAATCTCCTCGTTCAGCTCCTGCAGCCCCTTCTGCTCCTTGGGGCTCTCTGCCTGCAGTTTTGCCCTCTTACCCAGCAATGCTTCCTGCAGCAGTGCCAGCTCCTCACGTTTCTGAGGGAAAAGGGAGGGGGATTGGCACTGCTGACATGGCTGTCCCCCTGCCCCGCACCCACCACCCCAGCCCTCTCTGTCCCCAGCGCCACAGTCACCTTGATGAGCCGCTCCATGTCAGCCTCCAGGTTGACGATGGTCATCCTCTGCATGACGATGTCGAAGATGCGCCGCTCCAGCGACTGCCACTTGAGGCGGGCAGCTTTGCTGAAGGTCTGGCTTGCCCCCTTCTTGGGGAACTTCTTCCTGCCGCCGGAGGGGAGAAGCGGCACATGGGCAACCAGCCTGGAGGGCTGTGCTTACCCCAAAAGGATGCCTGTGCTCTGAGTGGCCAGGAGTGGAGGAGGCATTTGCATCGTTTCTGGATTCCCCAACTTTTCCATCGCCCCTTAGCAAAGAGAGGGACAAGAGATGAGCCCAGCAGGGTTTGTGCCATGGCGTTTAACGCTCGTGGAAGGCTAGCGTTGGGCTGAAGCCCAGGTGACAGTCAGTCACACACTGCCAGCACAACCTGTTACCGGGTCAGTGGTTTAACTTGGGCCAAATGCACAATAAGAAGCTGGCGTTCAACCTCCACCACCAGCCAAAAGCCAGACGTGGGAGTCCTGGGATGCCTCATCACCCATCCACACAGCCCCTGCCCTGACCTGGCAGGCCGAGCCCCATTCACGGAGGACGAGGGGTCTCCCAGGAAGTTGTTGATTTTCCTGTTCCACTGGCGCACGATGCTGGAGACTGAGCGAGCACCGGACTCAGGCTCGGAGGAGGTGGTGCTGGCCGAGACCTCCGCGCCCGAGTCCAGCATGGCTGGCTTCTGGCTCATCCTGCCCGCGACCCGGTCTGACATGGGCTTGGCGAGACGGCGCAGCGCTGAGACCTGCCCAGACAAGGGGCAGAGAAGAGGGTGTCAGCTGGGCATTCCCAGCCCAAACCTGTCACCATCACCCTCAAGTCCCCATGGGACCAAGAGTGGCAGCTCCGGAGACCTGAAGCCCCAGGGCCATTTGTGCCCCATGGGTTTCCCCTTCTCCCTCGTAGCCCATCCCCTGCCACCGGGCTCAGCTGCCCTGGGAGATGGGCAATTCCTCTGCTGCCTGCAACCATCCCCCACCTCGTTACTGAGCCATAAAAATCCTCCCACCCTTTTGGGAAACCTGGTCCCAGAGCTGGCACTGTCTGGAGGATGGGGTGTCTCTGAGCCAAGTGCTGGGGCCAGGACCCCCATGGAGGCTGGGGGCTACGTGGAGGCAACCCCCCCCACCACACCCCTCACCTCCTGGGTTTTCCTCCGCAGCACTATCTCCTGCTGCCGCTTCTGAGACTCCAGAGCCCGGATCTGAAACTGCGGAAGAGAGAGAGAGAGAGAGACCCCTGGGGTCCTGCCCAGACCCCCCAGTGACGGTCGCAGTCCTGGGGCTCCCACCACCAAAGTTTGGAGCAGTTACTTTGGCATGAACAGTCTCACTTTTGATTTTAACAGTGAGCAGGTTTCCGGCCTTGAGGCTGGCCCTGACAGCACATTGCCCCCCAAGCATGGCAGGGAGCTCACAGCATCTCCCACAACCACACTGGGAGCTGTGGGAAGCCCTTGGGAGCCACTCAGGCAGGTGCGCTCTCCTGGGGCTGCGCGGCCCCTGGTGAGGCCATGGGTGCAGCAGGGCCCTGAGCTTCACCAACTGATATTTATGAGCACCTCAGAGTGTCAGAGCAGGACAAACATCCACCCCCAGCCAGCCCAGTTCCCCCCTACACAGGGATGCCCAGTGGCACGCAGACAGGCTGGGCTCTGACCTCCTGCCGGCGCTGCTCCTTCTTCAGCTGTGCAATCTCCCGATTCCTCTTTGTCTCTGCCAGCCGCCTCCGCTGCTGCTCCTCCCGCATCTGCTTCATCAGCGCAACCTGGAACGGGAAGGTACTGCCTGTCAGTGCGGGCACCCGACTGTCCCAGGGCACCCACCCACCCAACAGACAGACAGATGTCCTGCACTTGCCACCAGGAGTGGAAAACATTGCTTCTGAGCAGGCAGCCAGACTTGACCGGGGACGCCCACCCTGCCCTGGCATGTCCAGGTACCTTTGCCTTCTTCATCTCGGCCACCTCTGCCTGCAGCTTTCTTAGCTCCCGCTCATAGCGGGACTGGTTCTTGAGCAGGCGAGCATGCTCCTTCTGGGCTGCCTGGAGCTTCTGCAGGTCCCGGTTCATCTCCTTCAGCCGCTTCTCATAGTCTGCTTTGATCTTGTTGGCTTTCTCCTCCGTGTAGCACTCCATGGTGCCTGGGGGAGCGAGGAGAGGGCTTGCGACAGCCGTGCACCCCAGGCTCCTCCTGCCTGGAGACACCAGGCACTGCTCCCTCCCCATCCCACCAAACCCCTCTCTCACCCCTCTGCTCTGGCCCCATCACAGGCTGGGGTCTATCTGGGGGCACCCACTGGAAGAAACGGGTTAGGGCTCCGCGCAGGGTGGTGACAGTGGGTTACAGCACAGTTGCTGGGCTGAGAGGAGCTGCAGACCTGATATTTATGAGGACCTCAGGGTGTCAGAGGAGGACAAACATCCACCCCGAGCCAGCCCAGTCCCCCCCCTACACAGGGACGCCCAGTGGCACATGTGCGTGGGTGATCCTGCCCTGCTGAGCCTAGAGATAAGGTACACCACTAGGTTTTTGGGGTCTTCATGTGCCCCTCAGCACCTCAGTTTCCCCAAGTGTTCCCGCATCTCATGAAGCGGTGTCCAAGGCTAGAAGAGGCTTTGCCTCGCCATCCTTTCCAGCCACCTCTCCAGCACCAGTGGGGTCAGGAGCTCTTCAGCTGACTAGTCCCACTCCCATGGCAAGACAAGCAGGGTCTTGGGGGTCCCAGGGACTCAAGCAGAGGCAGGGGGGTGGCAAAGCTCTACCAGAGCCAGTGTTGCATGCAGGGAGTGGATGCTTTGGCTCTGAGACAGCTGGGCAGGAGCAGGGACTGGGGCCCGATGCTGCGGGGTGGAATCCCATGGGTGAGGCGGTTCTCACTGAGGTTCTGCAGGACCCGGTCCCGCTCCAGCTGTGTGTCCCGAATCTTGTTCTGCAGCAGGATCAGCTTCTCCTCGTACTGGTGCTTGAGGGTCTGCAGGCGCCGCTGACTGTTCTCCAGCTCATCAATCAGCTTCTGCTTGATCTCTATCTCGCAAGTCAGATCTGCCAGGTCGGCCTGGAAATTCACGGCTGGAGGCCAGTGAGGGACAGTCAGGCTGGGAGGGATGGGGGACCATCGCTCCCACGGCCCCACTGAGCCACAGCACAAGGAGAGGGCAGAGGGAGCCAATGGGAACCCACATCGCTGGGGAGCGGCAGCACCCCAAAGAGTATTGGAGACTCCCTGTAGCAACCCTGGTGCTTTTCCAAGCTCCCCAGAGGAGATGTGGCCAGGGCGTCCCAGCGGACTCTCCCTTCCCAGGACCAGAGCTCAGTGCCAGGAGATACCAGCAAATGCACCCCCATACCCTGAGCTGCATGCATGGCTCTGCACTTTACCCTTCTCCTCTGGATCCGAGTCTGAGTCCACCAGGCTCTCTTCACTGCCTGAGTCCTCATCTTCATCCTCACGTCCATCCTCTTCCTCACAGCCACTCTCATCCTGTTCTTCCTCCTCCTAAGAGATGAGTGCTTAACCTCAGCTTGCAGCATGGCCTTGCCCTTCTCTCTGCAGCTCTTCCCTCCTCCAAACCTGAGCTCACCCCACAGCGATGGGCTGCAGCCCCCACAACGGGACTTAGCCTCCCATACAGGATGCCCAGGGGCTGCAGCACCATTTCTGGACCCCCAGCATACACTGTTGAGAAGAGCAGCTCTGTGCCCCATCCAACCTTGCATCCATCCCCCCCCAGCTGAGTAGCACTGCATCGCCCAACCCCCCTTCACCTACGCTTATTGAAACCAAGCCCAAAAAGATGTGGGCTCCTCGCTCCACAGCAGGACTGGCTGGGGAGCATCCAGCTCGCCCCTACTCCAGCACGGAGTCCTCAGCTCCATGACCCCCCCAACCTGTTTGCAAGGCCAGGCTGGGCTTGATCCCTCTCCCACGTGGAGCCATGACAATGCTCCACACCCAAACACCTCCCTTGGTATGAGCACGAAGTCCGCTCACCTCTTCCACCTCGTTCTCATCCGTCTCCTCCCCATTGTCCTGCTGCAGTTTCTGCCGCTTCTTAAATGCTTCCTTCTCCGGGCTGAGGGAGAGCAGAGGGGTGCTGGTGAGTCCCAGCACAGGGGAGCCCAGGGACAGGTCCTTGCCGGGGCCCCCCTCGCCTCCTGCTTTTGGACCCTTTGGGGAAAACAGCCTCTAGAACTGTGTGGTGAGTGAAAAGGAGATCCAGGGCAAGGCAGCGCTGGGAGGGGAACCCAGGCATCTGGGCTCTGTCTCGGTGCTCTGGCTTTAGCACGGATGGGGGAAGCAGGATACCCGACCCCACAAGGACAGACAGGGACCGACACGCAGCCTCCCCCTTCCAAACATCGCACAGCAGCTGCCTTCACCTTTTCCTCCGCTGCCTCCTCTCTTTCTTTTTCAGGCGCTCCAGGTCCTGCTTGGCCCGTTGGAGGACATCGGAGGCCTCTGCCTCCACCGGAGCAGCGGGGCTGCACAGGCCAGCCAAGCCAGATGCTGGGGATGAGCCCATGGAGTAGGGGGGCCGGGCAGAGACACGCGAGAGGCTGCGACGCAGAGACTCGTTCATGGACTCGCTCTCCAGGAGCTTCGTCCTAGGGAGTGGAGACGGGATGTGGTCAAAGAGGGGACATCCCACTGTCCCCGGAGGAGGGGATCTTGCCTGGTTTTAGGATGGTGCGAGCCAGGGACAGAGTCACTACAAAGCCATGCCCATTCATGTTGGGTCAGAAGGTCAGGATGCTGCAAGACAGGGTCCCAGGATCATGCAAGAGACTGGCATGGACCCAGCTTTGGGGGGCCAGCAGTCCCTGGGAGACACCAGGCACTCCCGCCAGGATCTCCCCCTCCATCAACAGCCACACAAAGGACGACAATGGCCAAAGCACTGCCCGGCACCAAGGCTGGGAATCCTACAGCCCCAGTGTAGCAGCAGTGTAGTCAGCTGCTACTCCATCAGGGCTTACGACTCACCCCAGTGATGCTGGAGGCACAGAGCTGTGAGCCACACCTGGGCTCAGACCCCACCATGGCACCCGCCGGCCCGGGGACCCAGGTGACTCACCAGCCCCCGTGCCCGGCTCACCTAAGCTCTTCAATCTCCCGGATGTAGTTCTGGATGAGGGTGCCAATGGCTTCATTACCATCACCTGGAGGAGCAGAGGCGCGGGTGGATCAAGGCAAGACATGGGCTGTACCGCAGCACCCATCCCAGTTACACTGGCTGGGTTGACCCACCACGCCATACGCTTGCCCAACCTCACCTGCCTTGGCCAGCATCAGGTTGGCCTCCTGGCTCATGAGGTGGGTGACTCTACTGTTGATAGCATCGATGGCCTCCTGCATGGCCTTCACCCGCATGCGCAGGGCGCTGTTCTCCTTCTGCAGCATGGCGTTCTCACGGAAAAGGTCGCTGTAGCCCTCCGAGCCATCCTCCCCGATGACCCGCTTGCCCTGTGGGGACAGGAGGGGAGCCCCTGAGTGCAGGGCGAGCTGGGACATGGGGGCCCACCACTCCACCCTGGGGGCAGCCACAGCCACCAGAGCAGGGGCAGGGACAAATCTAAGGACCAGGAAGGCCTGAGCTCAACAGGCAGAGGGTGACAGATGCTTCAAGGCTTCTCCCTGCCTTAGCACCCCCAAGAGACTCGCCCAAGGTCCTGCCTGTGGCAGGGCAGGAGCGGAGCACCCATCTCTTAAGGCTCCTGACCTCTCCCAGCAATTACCCCTATCAATAGGGGCAGAGCATGGTAGGCAGGAGGCTCCTTCCCGCTAAAACCACCCCAATTCAAACACGAGGAGGAGGCTTTCTGCTCCTGCCTCCATCCCACCTCTGCAGGCTTGCTCGGCCACTCACCGCCTTGTACTCCATCAGCTCCATTTGCAGGCGGGCAATCTCAGCCCGCAGGGCGCTGATCTGCTGACTTGTCTTGTCCTGGTTCACCACCACCTTGTTCTTGATGTTGCGAGCCCGGTTGGCATACTTGAGCGTGTTCAGGGTCTCCATGAAGTCCCGGTCAGATGGGCTCACGCAGGCGATCATGATGGTTTGGCTTGGGGAGGTGAAGGTCAGGGTGAAAAGACAGTTTCCCCCTCCCTGCGCTAACTCGGCACATGGACACCTGGGACCCACCACACGCCACATGACCCCAGACACCCATCCTAGGCCCTTCTGGGTTTTGTAACCAAGGTATAAACTGGGTTCAGTCCCTCCCAGGGCCAGAGTACTGGGAAGACCCCACAAGCAACACATCACTCAGCACTAAGCAAAGCCAGCCTCCACCAGCCAAGCCCACACATGCCAGGATTGCTGGGGAAGAATGGGCTCTTCAGAGAAGCATCCCCAAAGGAGGCAGGGAATTCAATCCATCCCACGCTGGGCAACACCACCTGCCAAATCCCAGACCTGCAAGGGCTCTGGAGTGTTTTGCACCAGCTAATTCTGCCAAAGCTGGCTAATTGCACCTGGGACTCATGAGGAGCCAAGCTCTTTACATCTGCAAAGTCACGCACTGCCTGCCAGAAGGCATCCCCTCCCCAGTGGGCAACCCACGAGGCATTTGAGTCCTGAAATAACTCCACAGACCCTTGGCTCTATTTGCAGGGGGACAGCCCCTGCAGTCCTCTCCCAGGGCTCAGCCCTGGCCTGGGACCTCCTTACCTGTTGCCCCCGAGGGAATCCTGCAGCAGGCGAGTGAGCTTGGAGTCGCGGTAGGGCACATGCACAACTTTCTTGCTCTGGTCTCCGAGGGCACTAATGACGTTCCCCAAGGCCAGCTACCAACACAAAGGAAAGGCCCCCCCAAATTCAGCCCCTGCTGAGAAAACAGCTGTCACGTAGCCAGCACGTCAGGCCTGGGGCAAGTGCTGCGGCACAGGTTTAGGGTGCAAGAGGTGGAGACATAGGGCTTCCCTTGCCAGTCTCAGCATTCGCCCCCCTTCCCTGGGCTGTGCCTCTCTCCCACGTGCACTGAGGAGCAGCGTCAAGCCCTGAAGGTTTTTTTAAGCTCAAGTTAGCAGACCTCGATGTTTTGGGGACTTGCACCCTTGTCCCAGCTGTATCCCTCCCCATCGTCCTGCCCTCAGCAGCAGAGCTGTGCCCTCACCACTGGCATTTTGGACTGTGCATATTCCCACCTACAGGGCCAGGTACCATAAACCCCAGCAAAGACAGCAGCAACCCCAACAGCCCAGAGCAGCTCCAAGCAGGACCCAAAGGTGTCTCAGGCTCCCCTAGGCAGCCCTTGCCTCCCCTCTCCCCTTGCACGCCGGTGCCCAGGGCCATACCAGCCCACAGTTGATGGAGATGCCTTCCTTCGCTCTCTCGCCAGTAGCACCCGTTCGCTTCAGTCTCTCTGAGCCAGCCAGGTCTACAAAGTGAAACTTGGCTGTGAGCGTCTCGTAGTCGGTGGTGGGCTGGGCTCCGTCCAGGAGGCTGGTCACCTCCCCGTTCACCTGCGGCCAGGCACACGTGGAGAGAGTTACCACCACGGACCCGGAGCAGGCAGGAGCTCCCCTGGCTGCACTCAGACATCAGCAAAAGCCTGAGCATTCACCCTCCACATCCAGCCCCTCAAGTATGGGGGAGGGGATCCCAACAGCAGCTTGCTCTGGGCCATCCCTTAGGCCAGACCATCCCTGCCTTGGATGGGGCTGCTCCAGGGCAGACCTCAGCTCTCATTACATGCTAACTCTGGCCATGACCGTAAAGAAGCAAGACAAAGCCCTGCCTCTCTTTGCAAGACTTCAAACCCTCTCCCCTTTCCAAGGGATCCCCACATATTGCCTGGGTATCAGATCCAGGAACAGCCCAGCCATGAGGCAGGAGCACATCTCACCAGCTCTGGGCGGGTGCACACTCTCATCTGGCACAGGTGAATGGTGAAGATGGCATGGGACCGGGAGCTCTGCACGTTCATCTGGGTGCTGGCAGTGGTGCGGGAAAGAGCCCCCTGCTTTAGGCACTGGATCAGCTGCAATGACATGGGGCAGGGAAGAATGAAACCTTGAAGCACCCTGCTAGGGAGTCAGGACAGCACCCTGCCACAGTCCAGCGGGCACACCAACCTCTCCCTGCATCACCCCGGGGCTGCTCTGTCCCGTCCCAGGTGAGATCCCCACCTCGCCTGGCTGTCCCCACGTAGCACATCCCTGGCCAGTGGGCGCCCAGCTGCCATCCCTCCTCCACGTCTGCCCCACCCCACACCCACCTCGTCCTGCGAGCTGATGAGGCGTGACGTGACCCCCGTGGTGTAGATGCTCCCGCTGGCATCCTCATGGATTTTGATGTTGGATTTGCGGTGGCGTGCATCAGGGTCACGGGCACTGTCAAACAGGTCCAGGATCTCCTCATTGTAGAGCTGAGCGGGGCGGAAGCGGGTGCGGGGTGAGTAGTAGTAAGCAGGAGGCTGCTAGAGCCCAGCCCAGCGTGACCGACAGGAGCTGCCCTCTGCCATCCTGCTGCTGCAGCCCTGAGAGCCAGGACAGGCTGTACAGCTGGGCATGCGTGTGTGTTCACGCATACGTGCACATGCGTGCGCTTAGGCAAGGCTGACCAGGAGAGCTGGTGCGCGTGCAAGTGTAGGAGAGGACGCACGAGCACGTCCTGCATACATGGCTACCCAGCTAGGACACGATGCCCAGAAGGAATGGCGCGTGTGTGCACGCGTGTGCGCAGGTGTGCGTACATGTGCCTGTCTGCCCCGCGAAGCTCTGAGCTGCAGTCTGGATTGGTTCCAGCTGCCTGACCCTGTCCTGTCCCTGGCACACACAAGCAGCTGTGCAGGAACCAGGACACTTTCAGAGCCCTGTCCCCAGAGCCAAGTGGACACCCAGGAGCTACGCATCCCCCTGGCCTTCCCTGCTCACCCGGGGAGCCCCCGGCCACATGAGCCAGTGGAGCCCCTCTCCCACCACAGCTCCCTGAGGTCACCGCTGCCAGGTGGAAAGGGGACAAGGGGGTCCAGGGAGTGCTGGACAAGCAGGGAAAACCCTGAGGACCCAGAGCTGACAGAGGATGCCCCCATCCATATCTTGACCCTGCAGCATCCTCTCTCACCCTGGGGCGGAGGGAGACCCCTGCCCGTCTGTCCCCTCCCCACCACCACTCAATGTCACATGTCACCCTCTCGCACCCACGTTCCAGTGCAGAGAGCAGGGTCACCCGAGGACCACAGGCTCCTGGCCAGCAGAGCGGATCAGGCTAATCCGTCCCTGGCCGCCCCAGGTGCAAACGGGCTCTCCGAGGGTTTAAACCCCGCTCTGACAGCCTGCTCCCAGGAGGAAAGTCACAGGATGGGGATCAGCAGGGCCAAATACTGTACCACTGCTGGGACAGCAGGGTTGGTAACCAGCGTCTGATGTGGCCACGTGCCCACGCTGGCACAGGAGAGCCATTATCGCCACAAAACCCTCCCTGGGTTGCCCGGATAAGGGTGGCTGTAGGACAGGTCTCGGCACAGTGGCACAAGAGCTCCTGGTTTGATGTCCATGCCTGCGGGGTGGACCAGGGTGCAAAGCCCTTGACAGGCTCCAACAGCCTTGGTCACTGGGCCATCAGGCAACGGGTTTCCACTCTCCCCACACATAACAGGGCCTTCAAGCCCCCTCCAGCTAGCAGATGGCCCCCCCACCAGGGCTGTCAGTGTCCCACTGGGCACGGCTGGCCTGGGGAGCGCGACCACGAGCGGCTTTGAAACAGCAGACGAAGCCCTGTTCCCATCCTCCACCGCAGCCACCGGACAAACATCTCTGAGGCTATTTTGAGAGCCAAAACCACCAGGGGTCAGAGGTGGTGAAGAGAGAGAAAGGCTACAGGAAATCCCCACGGCAGCTGGTGTGACCCCATGCAGGGCCATTGCTCTGTCACCTGCAGGTACCCGTGGAGTTGCGCTGGACCTCTTGGTCTGCAGAGATGCTTCCTAGGATGGCCTGGGACAGAGGCAGCACAGGTGTCCCCTCCCCAGTGTTCATCCTTTATGTGTCCCAACCCCAGCTAACAGGTCACCCAGCTCCTTGGGGCAGTGTCGGGTCATCCCAAACTGAGTGGGAGAAACTGAGGCAAGGGAAACTGCAGCTGGACAGCAGAGGATCTGCTAGAGGGCAGACAGAGGGGGCTGAGAGGAAAGGGAAAGTGTGTTGCGTAGGGTGAGGGGACACGCATTGGGCTGAAGGTCAGTATCTGATCCTATAGCCCAGGGAAGGCAGGACTATGACCCAGCCCCAACAGGGTTAGGGGACTCTCCAGCAGGGAGAAAGCCTGACAAGGTTCATCCCCCAGAAGGACTTCAGAACAGGCAGGAAATTGTCCCCATTTCCATCCCAACCCACAGGTTCCCCAGAGTGGAGCCCCACGAGGCCGAGGATGCATGGGAAGGCAGCCAGGAGCTCGGACAGGCTGAGCGGTGGGGAGGGAAGGATGTGGCCAAACAGCACCCTGAGAGGTAGCAAGGGCTGTGCAGATGGAAAGCTGATTAGGAAGGATTTCTCCGGCAAGGAGGTCAGCCCTCCAGGCTAGGAGGTGACTTTGGGCACTGCTTGCCTTCTCCACACCATTGACACCTGGAGGAACCCAGATGTGATGTCCACCAAAGCCACGTGGAGGCAAGATTACAGCACGGGCCCTCTCTCTCTGCCTGCCTGTCTCCTCTGGGCTGTACCCCAGATCGGGACACCAACCAGATGAAGTTTGTTCAGGAGCTCAGCTTTGCTCAACACCACCCTATGTTTTCTCACCAGGGCCTTAAACCAGTTCCCATCTTGAACTCCTCTGCACTTTCACCCCAGGACCAGCCCCCAGGGAAACCACTGCAGACACACAAGGTCCACAGGCTTTCTGGGACAAACTTCTCCAGGGAAAGAAGCAGTTAATAGAAAAGGCTTTTGAAATGGAGGCCAAAGCAGAGGCGGGAGAGGATGCAATGAAGCATTCTCAAGGTCAAAGATGCAGCAAAGGACATGGGAAATAACACAGCCCTTCCTCAAATCCCCACAAGAATGGCACTTTTTCCTCTCCTTGTTTCACTGGGAATGCTGGTCCAGACCCAGGGGAGCAGGTGTGCCGCTATCTTCAAACAGCAGTAAGTGAACCTAGAGCCTCCTGAATCTCCACGGGACCAAGGCATAAGCCCCTTCCCCATGGTGGGGTCTCCCTGCAGCCAAGAAAGTGCCACCCCAGTTTGTGGCCATCATGAGGTCAACAATATTCAGGTGCTTTGAGCCTCCTCTGCCCTTGCATGCATCCCTGGCCACATCCCTGCTGTGGGGTCCAGCTCAGCCGGGGAGCAGCCAGGACATGGAGGACTCAAGGAGCCGAGGACATGGGAGCTGAGCAAAGGACAAGGCAGGGCTACAGTGTCACCCAGACCTGCTGTCACCCACCTCCAGGAATTGGGCGCTGACTTTGAATTCGGGTGCCGCCACGCCCTGACTCTGTGCCGCCCGCTTACGCTCCTCGATGCCGCTGAAGAGGTGGCCGATGGCCCGTGGGATGATGCCCTGCTCATCCTCAGAGATGTTCATGTCGAAGCCGGTGCCCATGGTGTACGTCTTCCCCGCACCAGTCTGTGAAGAGGCAGCGAGGGGGGAGCTGGCTGGGCCCTCCCAGGCTCAGCTCTGCCCCACACCTCCCCCTGCCACCCCAGGCTCCCCAAACGCTTCTGCTGAGCCCNCCCCTGCCCCAGCTCTCACCCAGCCCGGGGACAACTCTCTGTCCCCTCCACACCCCCACCTTCCCTAACCTCTGCAGGTGCCATCTCAGCATCCCCAGCACCCAGCGCTGCAGGAGAGCCCGATGCCCATGCCAGAGCCCAAGGAGCGGGCAGAGCATGTACCTGGCCGTATGCCAGCACGGTGGCATTGTAACCCTCAAAGCAGCCTTCGATCAGCTTGCCCACGCACGTCGTGTAGATCTGCTCCTGCCATGTGTCCAGGTCAAAGACAAAGTCGTAGGTAAAGGCCTTGTCCTTCCCCAGCAGCACCTGGGGCTCGCCAGGTGTCACCGAGGTGCAGATGTGACATCCCTCTATTTTCTCTTTGGACAGTTGGGGACGGATCCTGCAGGAAGAGAAGTGGGCTGAGGGCAGCCTCAGGGCTCACCCTGGACCTGGGGGACACGAGCCTGGTCCTGAGGACGCGTGCGTGGCCCATGCTGGAACCGTGGCTGCTGTGGGCAGGGAACCGGCAGCACCTCTGCTTGCAGCGTAGAGCAAACAGTGCAGGGGATGCTTCAACTCCTGCACCCAGCAATAACCTTGATCTGTTTGTGGCTGAGAAAAGAGGTTGGTGCATCCCAGTGATGCCACCAGCCACCTCTGCAGCTGAGGTGACAGGCAGGGCTGGGTACCACAGCACAGGCAGACCTGGTAACGACATGCAGCCCGCACTTAAAACTGCCCTTGCACCAACAGCTGAATACGGCCCAGCATGGCCCATACAGCGCCAGTCAGCCTCCCCACGCCTATGCTGGCTCATTCACCGCGATGCCCCCAGCCAGGCAGCAAGCTCTGGGCTGCACGTAGACACTGATCAATACATTGAAGCAGCCCTGACGGGGACTGCCAGGGTACGGGCGGGCAGCCGGGGTGCGCTGCAGCCAGCTGTACTCGCTTGAGAGGCAGCGAGATCAAACTGCAGTTACAAAGGCTTGAAATGCAAAATGCAAACACACGATGAGACAGTCCCAGCGCCAAAACAACCATCTAAGCCAAACCACCACCCAGCCCGATGGCTGTCCCCAGCCACGGACTCAGCAGATGGGAAGGGGACAGGCGAGGCTGTGCTGGGCTCCTGGCTCTGGAGGCATGCATGACCGACCCGCTGCATCCCCACCCACCACACTCAACCCCTCCCCAAGAGATCTGGGTACAGAATGGCTGGACCCACGGAGGCACGGCTCTGCCTGGGCGCGTGTTAGGGCTGCAGCAGCTCCAGCTTTTGGTGGATGTGCCGGCTGTGGGAAGCTGGCTGGTCCCGTGGGACTCATGGAGAAAGAGGGAATGCGGAGCCAAGCACCATGGCAAACAGCTCTCATTAGAGCTAATGACTGCACATCTCCCCTCCCTGGGTGCTTCATAAACACAGCTATTAATTCCTCCGAAGCCGCATCGCTGGCAAGCCAGAGCAGCGACCGCAGCAGACGCTTTGCGGATTGGGGCTCTGCAGGAGACACTGCTCCTCGCCAGCCTGGCCGGCGGCAAGCAAAGCCTGGGAGGGCCAAAACCCACTATGTTTGGGGGGACAGGGTGTCCCCGGCAGGGCGGGAGGCAGCACGAGCACCCCGCTCACCCCACCGGGAGCCTGTGCAGCAGACGTGGGAACAGCTATGTGCGTCCATGGGTATATTTAGCTCAGCAGCCACAATAGAAAGCAGCTTCTGATGTGCTCAGCTCTAGACTAGCTCCCGTCGCCTTCCCAGGGTCCCACCCTCCTCCAGGAAAATTAACCCCAGCTTTAATTACTTTTTGACCAACATGATGCACTTCCCCGTCTCCCCACCCCAGACATGCACAGCGACAGTGTCCCCAGGGAACGGGCAGAGGATCAAACTGGAACCAGGGTATTTTTGGAAAACTTCTTTCCTCTCAAGAAAAATGAGAACAGGGTTTTCAGCAAAAGATTTCTTTCTTTTTTCCCCCGCGGTCCCCCCAGGTGAGTAAATATGTGCACGTGGGTTTGGAAGAGAGGATGAGCAGCAGTGTTGGAGGGATGTGCGCACATGAATTTTTCATAGGGCATTTGGGGACCCACCCTTGGAGCCTGGCCATGCTGGGCTGTCCAGCCATCCACATGCCAACACCGATGCCTCCCCCACTCCCTCTCCCCAGACTTCGCTGCCCAGCCAGCTCCAAGCACCCGAGGGACCCCATCACTCACCCTGGCTCTCACAGCCAGGAGACCTGCAGGGGCTGGAGGGGACCCAGGTGCCAGCCCTCAGCGTGCTGTTCCGTGCTGTCCCGTCCCATCCCATCTTGCCAGGGTGACCAGAGGTGTGAGAACCCCCCGGGAGGGTCCTGCTCTCCAGGCAATCGGCCAAGCATCATCCAGGGATGTCCTTGGGAGCTGCTGCCAGCTGATGTGCGAATACTACAGACTCCCACTACAAGAGCAGGACAAGTGGAGAAGGAGGGCAGGGACGAGTGCCAGCAGCCACAGCCCCACATGGGACGGTGCAGAGATGCCACCCAGCATTACAGGGGATTTACGTGGCCACCAAGAGACATCGCAGAGGGTTTCTCTAGGCTAGTGCAGCTACTCCTCCTGTTCCCTAGTGTCCAACTGTCCCAGGTCTCCAACACCAGGGAGTCCCATCTCCCAGGAGGAACATCACCATGCCAGGCACTGGGCAACATGAGACCCTGGTTGGGCCAGGTAGGCATTCACGTGTAGTTCAAGTCATGTCCAGGCACCACAATACCTCCTCCAAACATGACATAAGCATCTGCGGAGGCAGCACAGGCCCTCGCTTTGGGCCTGTCCTCAACCCCACCAGGTGACGCTGGGGGAGCTGGCAGCACTTGCCATGCTCTGCCTCAGTTTCCCTGCTCTGCAACAGAGATCAGCAACTTTGGTGGTCATAAAGTCAGCGTTCTGGCACTCCTTGTCCCAACTTCTGCCAAAAAAGATGCTGGCCATGTCCTGTCTGTCCATGGGTCTGCAAGAACTGGGTGTGATTCTGTCAGGGCCCAACCTGCAGGACAATAGAGCTGCTCTCTCACCTGCGTCTGGACACAGCCAGCCAACCTGCTCTGCGCCTGGTCATGGGCCACCAGCCAGAAGGACAGCTTGTGCCGAGCACCAGGACCCTTTGCAGAGACAAACACACAAGGATGCCCTGTCCTAAAGAGCTGGGACGCCCACAGAGAGCCTGGCTGATCCCCTGGCAGCCCATGGCACAGGCTCCTACGGTTATTTGGCAATTAGGAACTTATCTGCTAAGCAGCAACCAAAATAAACCAGCACTTAACCAGTGGGGTGCTGCCTCGCCACCCCCCCAGCTCAGGCAGGAGTGGACCAGAGCCCCAGCTCCACCGGGCAGCCTGCACCCGGCCGTCCCCATGCTGGCACAGGTGACTGCTTCTCCTGCTCGGGGAGGACACAGGCTGTCCTGGGGCCAGCAAGATGATCAGTGCCAGCTCCATCTCTCTCCCACCCATGCTGATAAACCAGCCTCAGCACAGGCAACACATCCAGGGAGGAGAAAGCCGGCAGGATCACAGCAGCAGGACAAGCCTGGCCACCACCTCTGGCCTCCCCACACTCAGCTCACTGCGAAGGGACGGTGACAAGGGACCGAGCACCCAGGACAGAGCTGCATGGTCCCAGCTGAGCGCTCTTGCCAAGCAAACCTGGCCGCTTCCCAGCCCCGGGGACCCGACACACAGGGTTGGGAGGCAGACGGACGCACAGACAGAGACAGAGGCGCAGGCAGGGGTGGAGACCGCTCCTTCCTGAACCGGCAGCTCTCGCTGGGGCGATGACGGGCAGCGCGGCAGGAGCCTGCCTGCTCCAGCATCAGCATCCAAACCCGGCAGCACGAGCAGCGTGTGTGCCAGGGAGAGCCTGCAGCCGTGCAGGAACACAAAGGGAACCTTGGCTGGGAGCCTCTCTATCGCTCTCCTTCCCTTCCCTGCCGCGCTGGCAGGCTGTGAAAGCGCCGTCTCCACGGCTGGGATGCCAGGGCGACCGAGCATCTGGGAGGAAGGGGGGAGCGGGTCCTGCACCCCAAGGGGCAGGGCGCTTCAGCGCGCACATGGGCGTGCTCAGCGGCAAGCACAAAGGCTGAGTTGTTCAGTGCCGCTGCCCTATGCCAGCGTTTGGTCGGGGGGGAGCCGAGTGAGGCTGGGAGCCAAGCACTGGATGGGCACCTCGTAGGGTTGGCTCGGGGGTCCCTCCACCCTGGCAGGAGCAGCCCCCCTGGGGAAAGTCCTGCCCATCCCAGCATCTCAAGCCCTGCAAACAGTGGAGGGGATGGCATTCACCACAGTGGCCACAGCCAGTATCCCCATGTCAGGGCTGCACCCACCAGCAGACACCACCCAGCTCCCCCTGGGAGCTCCCCCTGTGCACGGAAGGGAGGCTGTTTCCTTGCACAGGAAGGCACAATTTGGCTGACATGGGCTGCTGGGTTCACGTCCTCATGTCCCCCTGCCTGCTCACCAGACTGCCTCAGTCTCCCCCCTCTCAGCCCACCGCTATGGCAACCGCAAGGGGCTCCAGTGCATCCTTTGGCCCCCAGCACTTTGCCAAAGCTGTGGCACCACACTCCCATAGCCCTCCTGCCCACAGTGAGAGCCATGACACCCCCCACACCAAACTGCATGCACCCACAGCCAGGCACAGGCTGAGCTCCCCCCAGGCCGCACCACCCTGCTGAGACACAGCCACCCCTGGGGCAGGCTGGCCGTCCCACCGGGCACAGCCTGGCAGGAGAGGATGGGCATGGGGGCAGAGGGGATCCAGCCTCCCCCAGGCCCATCACCCAGCATCATCCACCTCAAACAGGGGCTGTCCCAGCTCCCCAGGGAGGCCGAGCACACACCCACTCACCAACATTTCTCAGGGCTGGCAGGGGGCTGCAGGGCAGCCGCTCCAGATTGGGGGTGCGGGCGACCCCCCCAGCTGCAGCTGCCTTTCATTGCCCTTTATAACTTTGCAACTGAGGATGGGCAGAGCCTGCCCCAGCTGCAGCAGGGAGCTTCCGTGACGGTGGCTGCCTGCAGACCCCCTGCAAGGAGCTGTTCCTCTCCCCTCCTGAGGCCGGAGCCGAGGAGGCTGCCCAGCCAGGCAGGGCTGGTTTCCCAGGGAGCCGAGCCAGAGAGCCGGGGAGCAGCGGGTGGAAGAGCTCCATGCCATTTTCCCTCTCTGTCCCAGGCCCTGGAGGCTCGGAGCCACTTGCTCTCATCCACCCTGTCTCCAGAGGGGCAAGGCTGCCCGCTGTGATGCTGGCAGCTCTGGCACCAGGTGAGGGGCTGGGGCACTGCCCCCCGCCTGGCTGCAGGCACCTCTGCCAGTGCGGGATGGCAGAGGTTGGAGCTGGCAAACCCCGACCAGTCGCGCAGCCTGGCTGCTGTGGACCTGTGCCTGCCAAGGCAGGCGGGCTGGGCAAGCTGAGGCAGCGCCTGGCTCCACTCCCTACATTTCCCACATTCATCCTGCTCCCATCCCCGCTCCCTGCATCACCTGCGTTCACCCCGCTTCCGTCCCCACATCACCCCGCTCCCCACATTGCCCGCATTCGCCCCATTTCCCCTCCCCACATGACCTTGCATTCACCCCACTCCCATCCCCGCATCACCTGCGTTCACCCTGCTCCCATCCCCACTGCCCCCACTGCCCTATTCCTGCTCGCACTCCCTCCAGCCTCCCCAGCATCAGAGCTGCAGGAGCATCTGCCAGACAGCCCAGACTCGCACACAGCCCATCTGCCAGCCTTGCTACCCCCTCTTCTCCCCTCATACTTTGCTCTCCTCTGCCCCAAACCTGCCCTCCATGCTTTGCTGCTGCCCTGCAATCCCACCCAGCAGCAAAAGGGCAGCCAGGAGGAGAGCAGCTCTAACATCGTCCTGTGCTCCCCTGGACATCCTATGGGTCAAGGACACCCCGGGCATTGCAAACCCAACAGACAAGACAGTGTGTGGCACATGGGGTGCAGCGTGGTGGTGTACGGGGCGCTCAACCTGGCCAAGGAGCTCCCCAGGCAGCCGAGTGCTGCCAGCATCACGAGGGTAAGATCAGAGCAAAGTGTTCCAGGTTTTCCCCTATCTCCAGGCCAGCACAGCAAGCGTGGGGCTGTCCGCCCTCACCAGCAGACAGCAGCTCCCCAGGCCTCAGCTCAGCGTGGCTTGATCCTGTGGGGGGATCTGCCCCCTTGCCCGGGAAGGGATGCCCCCTGCCCCATTCCCCCCTGAGCCTGGGGTACCAGGAGAGGGCTGGCTGTTTGCACACAGGTTGCTTTGGACCCCAAATCAAGACAAAGTTAAGCATTTAATTACCATGGCAGGGAAGCGGCTCAGCAATCAGAAAAAATTGAATCAGGCTCCCCGGGGACTGCCAGGTCTGGTCAGCAAATGCTCCAATTAAGAGATATAGCAAGCCACCTCCTAACAGGAGCGAGCACAACATGGGAAAGCACTGGGCTTAGCCCGCCTGCGGAGCCACCCGCGCCACGCAATCGCTGCCTGTGCTCCAGCCAAACACTGCCAAAGCAGAGGGTGCCATGCCCAGCACAGCTGGACCAGCACCAGGGGCAAGATGGATCTCCCTGGCTGCTGGGTCCCCACCCCCCCGCAGCGCCAAGCAGCCTGGGGACAGGCAGGTCCCCACAGAGCTGGGGTGTGCATGGAGGCGTGCTGGACACGGCTCAGTGGAGGGACATGCCTCCACCCCACATCCATCCCCCGAGGAAGCGACCCCAATACAGATCCTCTGCATGGACGTGCTCGCTGTGCCCAGCTCCCAACTGCCCCGCCTGCTCCCCTGCGGGGCAAACCCCGCTGCCTTGGACCCCAGAACCCCCCGGGCCCCTCCTAATCCTCCTGCTCCAGGCTTTCCCAGGCTTAGGGAGACCTTTAAATCAGGCCTTGAGAGCCGCCATGTGCTGCTCATTAGCTCTGGCAGGAGCACACCGGCGCTGAGCCGCGCCATCTGCTCTGCACCGAGACCCACCACGGGTCGGGGATGAGGGACACGCTGCCTGCACGGGGACCCAGCACCCAGGGGCACCCAGCCCGAGGCAGCGGACAGAGACCAGCAGGGCCCAGAGGAAGCACGGGAGCATGCTTTACCCAGCCTAGAGGGGAGCACGAGCAGACTGAGTGTGGGATCTCCCTGGACTCCTCCTTCACCCCCATAAGCAACTGGCAATGCCATCAGCTGTGTGCTGGACCTGCCCAAGAGAAGAGGCTGGGAAACACCACGAGGATGTTTGCAAATGACAAACCCAGGACAGTCACCCCGAAAGGTGTGCAGGGCCCCAAAATCCCAGGTGAGGTGGGCAGCTCAAGGAAACACACGTTTGGCAGCATACACGACTTGACGCACACCCTGGCAGGGCCCCCGTTTCCCTCCAACCGCACGGGAATGGCCACGAAACCACCGGCTCAGCAGCAGCGTCAGCACTTACTGGAAAGCGATAGGAAACCATCGTTCACCAGGAGACTCTGGGCCTGACAGGCCATCAGCCTGACCCTGCGGGGGCACAGAGATGCCACGGGTCCAATGGATACAGATGGACACACTCCCCCTCCGAATTCTGCACCTCAATACTGAGGCTCTCATTTCCTCCCAAGCCGGTGAATCACACCCCCAGGGTCCCTCCCTTTCCCAGGTGCCCCTGTGAGGTCCCCATGTCCCAGTCTCACCCCAGTACTGGTGCACCCATACCGGAGATAAGGCTTTCCCAGCCCCCCGAAAGCAGGCACGCCTGCAGCCCCCCGGTGCGCTCTGGTTGCCACTGGGAAAACAACCTGATCTTGGCAGAAGACGCTGCAACCCCAGAGCCCACAGGGGACATCTGGAGCAACTTGCCCGCAAGACAGGAGAGCAGGTGGCACAAAAGAGGTGCCTCTCCACCTGCTCACCCACCCCCCCAAAAATCCCAAGCCCTTGGCCAGCAGGACGGGGGATGCTACAAAGCACCCAGGAGCAAACCCAGTCCCGCAACTGGGAACGGAACAGGCACATTTTGCCCTAACATCCTCCACGGGCGGGTGCAGCATGAAATAATAGATGAGCAGAGACCACAGAGACATGGCCCAAGAGACATCCCCCCTTCTCAACGCAGGCAGGGGCTGGCTTGTGCCTCCCAGCCCTGCAACACTGGGCCAAGGAAGTGCCCTTGCTCAGTGCTTGGCGGGCAGAGAGGAAGGCGAGGACCAGGAGCCCAGCTCCAGCCTTTCTCCCCCAACACGACACCTTTCCTCCTTTGCCAGCATTGCTCATCTCCTCCCAGACCAGGGCAGGGATGGAGACATCCCACTCCTGCCACCCAAGCAGCATGGCCCCAGCACACCCACGGGGCTCTGCCAATGGGTTACTTGGGTTATTACACCCAGCAGCGCAGAAGCTCGCATGAAGCTCATGGGACCTTTGTGACTTCTGGGGAAGAGCGTGCCAAACAGATCCCGCACATCCTGCCTTGCCCCACTGAGCCTCCCGCCCCCGTCACCTCCATCCCTCTCCCCTGAGAACACATACCTGGGTCCTTGCGCTCCAGCACGCAGACGTGCCCCAGGCTGCGGCTGAGGGGGAAGGAACAGCCCAGGGAAGAAGTCGGAGGCAGTTTTGTTCCTGGTGCTAAAGATCAGGCTGCACCGCTCTCCGGGGAGGGGGCTCAGAGCCTGCGGGGCCCTGGCTGCAGCAAAGCCCAGGGGCAGGGGGGCAGAAGGACCTTTATTAAATCTTTCAGCCCTGGCGAGGGCCAGACCGGTGCAGGAACGCCCCTTGGGCTGCCCGAGTGCCAATCTCCAGAGCTTTGCCTTCGGTGCTGGCCCAGATGTGGGGCTGGCGACACTGGGAGAACAGACCCAGAGCTTGGAGGGGGGCTGCTGAGCCACCCCCCCAGGACACCACAGAGGCACCCACCAAGAACAACAGCCGGGCATGGGCGGACGTGCAGGGAGGTGTTCACAGCCCCATGGGGTTACATGGTGTGGCGGGACCCTGGGATTGAGGAGCTTGGGGCCAGGCTCGGCTACAGCAAGCTGTGACAAGAAACCTCTCCCACCATGTCCTGGTCCCAGGGAGCTGCAGAGGAGGGGAAGGGATTTCGCTGGGATCCTTGGGACCTCAGGCTCAGCCCTGAACCCTCACTTGGAAATGGGGACGACTACCATGTTGCGTCCACATGGAGCAGGGCAGAGGGGCAGATGCTGGCAGAGGCTGCCAGCCGCCCCTGGCCTCACAGCTGTGCAGAGCCAGCGGGGACATGGGGACATGTCAGGGCAGCACTGGACCAGCTCCTGGTCTGCCCAGAGGGGAGGGGGGCGGCAGGAGGCTGGTCACCTTCCCTCCCACCAAGCCAAAGCAGAAACCCATCAGCATCCGACCAGGGCGGGGAGTCACCCCATGGCGTGCTGCTCTCCTGCAGCAGAGCCCAGCGGCAGCTGCCCTCACAATCCACCACATCCCAAACCTGCCGGCTGTTTAACCAACGACAGGGACTGTTTTGACAGCCTCTGGCAGGAAACAGCCCCATGGGACCACTGGGGCCAGGCCCCGCTCCCAGCAGGAACAGCATGACAGCCGCCCGGCCAGGGCTGGCTCCTCAATTAGCACTGGGCTCAGCGGGGGTATCACCTTCCCTCTCCAGGCGCCAGGAGCCGTGTTCCTGACAGCTTTGTTTAGGGCTTCATCTCCTGCAATTTTCTCCTGCCCCCAATTTCACTGCTGGTGCAGGAAAGCCGCAGCTGGCTCTGTCCTCTGGCTTAGAGACAGCCCCAGCCTCCCAAGTTCCTGAGACTTTATGGCATTACATATTTAAATCCCTTGCTGATGGGTGATGGGTGCAGGCACCAAAAACCTCTTAAAGCTGCTTTGCTCCGAGCGATGCCACAGGTGATGGCGTGTCTGCGTGGGACTGCAGGGTGCAGTTCTGGTCCCCCCTCGCACGGGCACCGTCTCCATCCCCTTTCTAACATTTCCGCTGTAAAAGCCAGCGAGTGCGCGCCTGATTGAAGCCAGGCGCTGAAAAACCCCTTGCGCCCACACACCTGGGCTCAGCACTTCCCTCCAAGACCCCGTGGGGCCCCCTACCTGCCACAGCCCCCGACATCTCTCTCCAGACCAGGGAGGCCAATTTAACCCTGCTCGCTGGGAGTTGAGAGCATGTACACCCTTGTGCCGCACCGGGGCTGGGAAGCCCCAAAGTGAAACCAAAGAGCAGCAGCTCGTCCAGATGGGTTCAGCACAGCAGCAAAACAGCCACAGGACACAGGGGGCCCCTGCTGCCAGGGCTGGGCTGCCCTCAGTGGAGGCAAAGGATGGGGGAAGCGGCTGGGGATGCCCACTCCGGTGGTCTGCCTGCCCAGCACCCTCAGGCTATGGCAGCCTCCTGAGATATTTCCTTCCTGGGATCAGGGCTGCTTGCCAGGGAGCCTCCCAGCCCCTGCAGATGGGAGATGGGGCAGCCATCCCTGCAGATGGGAGATGGGGCACACCCTGGTGTGCCACCACACCAGGACGGGCTGTCCCCACCATCACCACAGGAGCTGGGCACATCCTGTGCAGTGGGGTGGGTTTGCCTCATCTCTCCCCTGAACGGCCCTGTGATATCTGAGCAAAACCAGCCCAACACCAGCCAGACCTGGCAGGAGAGAGTGTTCCATGAGCCACTCCACAGTGTCCCCCCAGGACCACAACGAAGGGGCTCAGAGCTGCAGCAGCACTGTGGTGATGGTGGGCAGCAGGTACCAGGCTGCACCACCCCTCTCCATGCTGGAGCCCTTGGGCAGCATGCACACCGGCGTGACGTGAGTTGGGCTCACACGACCTCTCCATCCAGAGCCAAAACTGCCCTAGGAGGAGCTGGTTTGGAAGGGCTACAACAACTCCACCTCCTCAGGGACCGACCCCAGCTGGTCCCGGAGGCTTTGGGTTTGCAGAAACTATCCCAGCAGGCAGAGGAGCCCTGGCCACGTGGCAGCAAAGATGCCAGGACCCTGGCAGGGCCAGGAGCCCAGCTGATCCCAGGACCTGGCCCTTGCCAGCATGCTCCCAGTGAGCCAAGGCCCTCCAGGGCACATGGCGACGAGCGCATGAGTCTGTCCTGTCCCAAGCGGCACATCCTGTCTTCTTCCCGAGGAGGAGGTGGGAGCAGCTCCCCGGGTCAGGAGACAGCCAGCACCGGGCTGCCCGCGTGGAGCGCAGAGCATCACGGCAAGAGTGTTTATGAGAGCAGCAGAGCACTGGAGGTTGCAGGGTTTAAATAAACTTGAAATCCGACTCAACTTCCTTCCCCAATTTCACAAGCTCAGTTTCCTGAGTCTCCGTAGCCGGCCCAGTGCACTCGGGTGCCTCGGGCAGCTCTGGCACAGGGGGTGCCACTTTCTCTCTGATGAGCTGGGCAGTTTGAAAGTGTCTTCAGGGAGCATTTCTGCAGCCAGCCCGGCTTCTCAGACCTCCCCCAGCCAAGGAGTTTAATGGCCTCTGGGTCAATACACGCCATCAGCCCTTCCTGACACAGCAAAACCACCCGCGCGCAGCGGGGCTGGGCTCCACCTCCTGCAACCAGCACAGCAAGTCCCACTTTCCCCGCTGCACCCCTGGCTTGTTGCGGCTGCAAGAGCTGACAGCACCTGACTGCAAGCTTGGGTGCTGCAGGGAGGGGTGCTGCTGAGGCTCAAGGGGAGGCATGAGCCTCAAATTGATGGCTGTGCTCCCGGATGGAGGGACGAGCGGGGAGCTGCTGAGCTGGCTGCGTTGCAGCCACCCATTTGAAGGTCACCTACAGAAGGAAACGGTAGCTGTTGCCTTCCCCAGTTTCTGAGGAAACCCCCCCCAGCAGCAAGGAGTGAGGGCTCCCAGGCTGCCCTGCTCAGCACCATCGTGGTGGGCGGCAGCTTCCCGGCTGAGACCGTTACACCGGTGCAGGGCGCGCAGGCGCCCAGCCCGACCGCTGCTGGCAGCTCGGCCCCATCGCTTCCTCCCCAGCAGTGTCCGCCGGAGCCGGCAAGCTCAGACGTGCCCACAAAGTGACATGCCAGTCTTACCGCTGACGGGCAAGTGAAGGCAGACCCTGCCTGCAGGGAGGGTGGGAGTCGGGGCAGGATCCAGCCCTGCCCTTGCAAACGGTGCAGGTCTGAGCTGCCGGTACAAGGTGCAGGTACAAATCAGCCCCTGGGCCAGGAGCAGCCGCTGGGCCTGCATTTCCCTCTGCTGACAGCAGCGCTGCAGCAGGTACCAGCCATTTCACTCCTGGCACACAGGAAGCCTAAATAACGCCCCCGTGCCCCAATCAGTGGCTCAGCACCCAGGTCCTTTGGACCCCCAGTGCCAATGGGGCATCCTGGGGTCTCCCGAGGGGAAGATGGGAACCTGTGAAGTTGACAGTGAAACACCACAGCATCTCTCCTGCCTCCTCCTGCCAGGCCAGGAAAACCAGCAAGAACTGGGTTCCCCCAAGGACAGCACAGCCCCATCACCCTTGCTCAGCTGTTCCCACTCCTCCCACCCTGAGGGCTCTGTGAGGCCCCAGAGACGGTCCCGGTGGCTGCAGCACCTCTTGACATCGGCTGGACCATCCACATCACCCAGCCGTTTAATCCCAGCCGCACACGGCACCTTCCTCCAAAGCCCCCATCGCTTCCCAGCATCCCTGGCCCTTCCCCAGGTCCCACCTTGCTTCCACCAGCAGCACGGACACAGAGACCCCGAAGAAATGGCACAGCTGGCACATTCATCTTATTATAAAGGGAAAAAAACAGGAGATTTGATCCATGTCCTGCTGCACCCCAGAGGCATTCAACCTCCTCCACGCTCTGATGGCCGAGGGAGGTGGGATCTGTGGGCAGGTTTGCTCAGAGGGTGGGGGGTCTCGGAGACTCCCGCCGCCCGGCCACTCCACCGGTGGGGTGTCATGAGCGCTCACAAAAGAAAACCTCCCTCTGCTCCCAGCCCAGGGCAGGAGGGGACCCATCACCAGCCCCCCCGGGGCTGCTTTGGCACAAAAGCAGGGAGGGCGGCTCGGCCCTTGCACACTCAGCCCAGCCTCAGGAGCCACCTTCCCGCATGGTGCTGTGACCTGCCTGCTTTGTCTCAAAGCCTCCTTGCTCCCAGCCCTCCTCCTTTGTCCTGCCGGCTCACCTTTGCCACCGCGTCGCCCCAGCCACCCAGCACCCACTGGCTGCACGAAGTGGGATGCCTGCTTGCTCCCTCAAGGAGCGGGTGGGAGACAGTTGGACATCCCCCCCCTCCCCGGACCCTTGCCATGGACACCCCACTCCCACTGCAATGCTGCATATTCAAGTCACCTCCCAGTTGTAATCCCCTCCCCGTGCACCGGACAGTCCTCGACCCCATTGCTGGCAAGGGCCAAAGGGATCAGGTTGGAAGAGCCCAGCAGAAACGACACCACAGCCGTCATCCCCAGCGGCACCCACTCCATCTCCCAGGCAAAAGGGACCCCGGCCTTGAGCCGGGCCTTTGTTAAAAGGCTGCATCCCGAGAGAAACGCAGGATGGAGGACGGGAAGAGTCCGGCCAGCAGGAAATCTCCACCCCCAGCCGCCAGCATCACTTGGTTCCCGGGTCAGCGTCCTGGCATGGACACCCCTGCGCTGGCACAGCCCAGCCCTGCCCCTGCACAGGCACCCCAGCAGCACCCACACACGGGGGATGCTGTCACCTCCCCTGCAGCTCCCCCATCCTTTAAAACCACAGCCTGGCCTCAATTCTCAGCCTCTTGAATGGAGCAAGGCAGAAAATCACCACCGCCTGCTTCCAAGACAGGAAGACTGGACGGGCAGGCAGCGCTGGGAGGTGTCCTGGTGCACACACACGCATGTACACGCACACAGACATGCACACATGCAGCAGTGCGCACAGCCCCACACCCATCCTCTCTCCTTCCATCATTGATGCTGCACCCAGCATCTTTTGTGCTCTCGCTCTGCCCAGGCAGGCAGGGACCAGCCAGGGCAGTGCCCTCCGCAAATCCTCCTCCGAGGACTAACGCAGCCCCCCTGCAGATTGTCATCAGCACCCCAATCTGCCTCGTGCCATCAGGGGTGCAGACAGGGGGACACGGCACGCCCTGCCCTCCCCAGGGTGACCCCGCAGCCCCACGGCGGGTGACAAGGCAGGCACAGCCAGACGGGGAGGTCGGCGTAACCGCGTGGGGCTGGGAGCCACGTCCCCACGAGGACCCGATCCTCCCCTCGCCCAGCTCCGCTCCGACAGTGCCGAGGACCAGGCCGGGCTCACGAGTGTCCGGCAGACGCGGGCTGACCCGGCGCAGGCACGGGGCGAGCGGGGGGAAGCTGCGCGTCCGGTCCCTTCCCCACGCTGGCTGCCACGCGGGACGGCAGCTCCGGCCGTGACAGCCGGGCAGGGTTCCTCCCTGCCTCTCCCGCTGCCTTCGGCGGGGCTCGCACCCCCCTCTTCCTCTGGG
>WAAD01029197.1:9130-90653 GCA_013389945.1 Fregata magnificens | reverse complement strand
CGGGGCCTCCCCCCGCGGGGACGGCGGGAGGGCAGCCCGGGGTCCTGCGGGCTGGGTGCTGCCCGTCCCCGGGAAGGGGCGGGACCTCGGCAGATCCTGGTGTGGAAGGATGTGTGGACCCCCGGGGGGCTGGGGGAGCCCGGGGAGGCCGTCAGCTGCCTGCCAGCCCAGTGCCAGTCCGGTGCAGCCCAGTGCCAGTCCAGTGCAGCCTGGATCAGCGTAGTGTAGCCCAGATCAGCCTAGTGTAGCCCCGTTCAGCCCAGTGCATCCCAGTGCGGGCCGGTGCAGCCCAGTCCATCCCAGTGCAGTCCTGTGCAGCCTCGTGCATCCCAGTGCATCCCAGTGCAGGCCAGTGCAGCCCAGTCCATCCCAGTGCAGTCCAGTGCAGCCTCGTGCATCCCAGTGCCTCCCAGTGCAGTCTGGTGCTGCTCAACGCATCCCAGCGTAGCTCTGGTCCAGACATGACTCCCTGACCAGCCTTGGGAGCACCCACGTCCCACAGAGGATCTTGTTCGCCCTGGCCTGCTGCCCTGTCCCGTCCCTGAGCCTCTGCCCGTCGCCCAGCTCCTCTGTCCCCAGGTACAAATGGGAGAGGCTCGCAGCCAGCCCCAGTGGCTCGGGTGCTGATGTGGGGGGACATTGGAGCTCTCCCCGTTCCTGCCCATGACTGGGACACAAGGAGGGGGCATGATGTCCCTGTGACAGCCCACCCCTGCCACTGCTGGCATGCAGCCCCCCGGGTGGCTCCCAGCTCCCCGCTAGTGGACAAACACGGGGGCATTGCGGTGAGGGGCCGGCAAAGGTGGCTCGTCAGCAGCAGCAGGAGCTGGGCAGCCCGTGAGAGACCACTGCGTGTAGACGAGGGTGCAGGTGCTGCAGGGTGTGCACACAGGCAGAGGCAGGGGTGCTGAGCACAGCCATCACCCCACACACTGTCCCCAGCCACCCACCATTGACGAGACCGTGTTATGCTTGGCACTGAGGAGTGAAACACCGCCCTGCAAAGGCATTAATGACAGCCCTGTGTGGTCCCCAGACCAAACCCTCCAGCCCCATGGTGCCGATAAAGGATGTTTCCAGCCTGTTCTGGGGTACGGGGACTTGGTTTGGGACAGGGGATAGAGACCGGGACCCTGCAGGTTCCTGCCCCTGTGAGCAGCAGTGCCTGGAGGAGGACAGAGGTGAACGACCACCTCCAGGGCTTTTCTTCCCACACGGCTGACATCACTCAAACACCTCCATGGCTTCATCTGGAGCTCTGCAGTGTGGGGTCATGACACCACTGAGCAGCAGGAGCCAGCGCAGGGCAGTGGTGAACTGGGTGCTCCAGCCAGAGCCGCTGGGACTGTGGGGCTGGTGACCCTGTGGGTTGCCTAAGGCCATGGTGAGAGCCCATCCCAAGAGGACAGGGGGTGAGGCTGATGGCAGGGGCATGACAGGACAGTGCCCAGGTGCCAACACAGCTCTCCAGCATGCCCAGTCCGTACCATGTGGCTGTGGGGGCCAAGCAGCAAGCTGGGCACCCATGCAGCAGGGGATGGTGCCCACAGGGTGATTGGCTCTGTCCTGTGAGCTGCTCTCGGGAGGTTTGTGAGGGGGACACGTCCAGGGCCCATCAGGGAGCAGGACTGGGGACAGGCAGGCACCGAGAGGCTGAAGGAGTCCTGTCCCGGCTTCCCTGTCAGTTGCCTTCACGTTGCTGCGGCTGATGCCAGATGGACATGCTACCCTGTGCTGGCAGAGCCTGTGCTGCCCAGGGACACAGGGAGCCTCTGGCTTAGCAGGAAAAAGCATCTCCCAGCCTGAAGCAGGTGTAGGACCTACAGGGGAACCGAGCTCTGCAGGTTGGTGTTGATGCCAGGGTGAACAGCAATAGAGTGTGAGGGGAAACTGAGGCAAGCTGAGGTTTACTTTGAGGAGCCCAGGCTGTGTGCTGGGAGAGGTTGCCCATCTGCTCTGGGACAGCCAAGGCATGCCAGCACTGGTGGCTGACAGCTAATGAAGTCAGAGCTGTGCCCAGCGTGGAGCTCAGCACCTGCTCTCTGCTCTGGGGTCTGGATGCCTTCACCTCAACAGCACCGTCCCTTCACCCTGTCTGCTTGTGCTCCTCCTGAGGTTCCCAAGGTACCAGGGCCATGTGCCATGTGCGCATGGGGCTCTGCTCCTTGGGGGAGCTGGCTTGGCATCTGCTGGGATGGGTAAGTTCCAGGGCACCTCATGCTGGTAGAGCATCATGGGAATGAGCAGGATACGGCCTGTCTGTTGCCCTGCAAGGATGTGAGGAGCTGGCATTTCTCTTTCTTTGTCCCTGGGGGCCATGTTTGCAAGGACACATGGGTCAGGGGGGACTTCCTACCCTCAGCTGCTATTTTTTCTGAGGCTGGACCCTTCCCTACGAAAGCTCCAGGCAGACAGGGGCAGTGACCATGCTGCGGTGTTGCTGGTCCTATCTTCCTACTCCCACCTTTGTGCCAGCCGTGTCACAAGCCAGATCTGTCCCCCAATTCAGCTAGAAATCAACTCAAGAAAGACCCTCCAGATGCTAGTTTAGGGCAAATCAGCCCCTGAGCAGCCCCAGACCCCAGGAGAGGGTGCAGAGGCACTGCCCCATCATTGCAGTATGTCCCCACCATAGTGTCACTCTTCGTGTTTGGAGTCCCCGGTGAGCACCCACCTGCCTTGGAAAGTGGCACATGCAGTCCCGCACCTCACTAAAGGGACCAGGAAATCATCACCATTCACCTTGTAACTAATGAAGCATGTCCTTGACATCCCCCGGGCAGAGCAGATGACAGAGCCTCATTGGCAACCACCCCGTGCCCCTTCCTCAGGAGCGGGTGGATGCATCTGTGAGTGTGTGTGTGTGTGTAAGGGGATGTGCGTCCTGCCCCAGAGCAATGAAGCAGGAACAAGGGATGCAGCGGCTGCCCCTACACCATCCCTGCTGATTGCCTGCATCCCCTCGGGGGAAAGCTGTCTGCACTGCCATGTCCCCTGTACAAGATGGGCTCGCTGGCACTCAGGCTGCAGCTGGAGCTCAGCAACAGCCATTTCCCTTTTATTAAGTTAACAAATAAATGCCCTGCTGGAGAGCAGGCAAGCTCTATTGATTCAGCATCTCCCCCGGGACCCATCAGTTTGCTGCATTTTAATATATACTACGCAAGGAAGAGCCCTGCCTTGCCCAGTTCAGCTGGGCTGGGGGCCCTCTAGAGCAAGATCCCACCAAAGAGATGGCTTGGAGAGGCAGGGCTGCCTCACTGCTCGGCACCCAGACCCCGCCTGGGGCACTGAGATCTGTAAAGCAAAACCCCTGGGCAGACCCATTCCCGGAGAGGAATAACCTCAGCTGCTGCTTGATACCAGCCAGCAGTGGACAGTGCGCAGGCAGTGCTGGGCAGCACTGGCACAGGCATGCAGCAGGCACTGTGCTCCCCGTGCTCTCCTGGCTGTGGCATCTCTGGCCTGTCCCCCGCAGAGCAGTGGGGATGTCTGTGGGCCGGGCTGAGTGGTGGGTGCCCAAGCCTGAGAGCGGTGTTTGGAGATACCTGAAGTGACAGAAATTGCACCACGGCGGCCAGCTCTCCTCTCGGTTAGACCCAGGGCTGCTGCACTGACCTGGGCATGCTCTCATGCCTCTGCCCCATCCGCAGTTTCTTACCCAGCTTGGAGAGTGAGCCAGGAAGCCCTCAGGCCTCACTCTGGCACAAAGCCTGTGCCTCCCTGTTGCCCCAGCCCAAGGTAGATCTGCCCAAGCCGCTTTTCCTCCTCCACACAGGACAGGCTTGTCTGCAAGCAGGAGGAATAGCTGCCAGCAGAGACATAAGAATGCTGGGTCCGGCTGCTGGGATACCAGGAGACCCCAGAACTTGGCACCCGCAAAATGGATGGTTGAGGCATGAGCACTTGGGAGCAGGGACAGACCTCCCTCAGCATGGGGACTGGAGGCTGCCTCATGAATCACTGCTAGCTCTGGTTAAATGTGGTCTCGCACTTGCAGCCCCCTCCCCAGGCTGGGCTAGGCAGCGAGCAGCCGTGGGCACAGGCTGTGCAGGCAAGGTGGCAGAGGAAGGAGGGGACAGGGGGATCCACGGAGTCACACAGCAGGAACACTTTAATGACCTGTCCAGCTCTTGCAAGACCCTGCTGGCACAGCATTGTCCTGTACTGCACCAGCATCCTGGAGACCTAACCCAAAAATCCTCCTGCAGCTGGACAGAGCCCACCAGGACCCCAGGCAGAGAGGGGGAGCAGTGTGACATCGCTCCAGCAACCCCCTGCAAGCTTCTGAAGGGACCGTATCCTCTGGGCTGCATTGGCAGGCGGCTCACAGGCGAGTGGCAGCAATGGTCTTTTGGGAGTGGGCTGCGCTGAGCCCTGGGGAGCTGGCTGGTGATGCAGCCGAGGTGTCCTCGGGGGCAGAGCCAGTTTTTGTGCCCTGCAGTGTTTCTCTTCCCTTTAGCAGCTCCACAGCTGCTTTCTCCACTTCATCCATCTCCAGCTGGCTGCTGGCTGCCATCTCGTCCCTGGTCACTGCTATGAAGGATGGGTCACGGGCCAGAGCCGCAAGGCCCCCGGAGATCAGAGCCTGCAGCAGAGGATGGGGTCACAGCCCAATGTGTGCTGTCTGTACAAGTGTCCCTGGCCGCAGGCAGCCCACCCTCGCCTCCTTTTCCCTGCTGCCCTCTGTGCTGGCACATACCTGTTCCTCATCCTCATAGCTAAGCTTTGCCCTCCAACCTCCCAACTTGGCATGAGCATGGCATCCCTGCCAGCCCCTTTCACTCCCTGGCAGCCCTGCCTTTCCCTCTGCCAGGCTGTGCCCCTGCCTTACCTCCTGAATGAGAAAGCTGATGGCCGGGGTGGAGGATGTGCTTGGGTCACCGCTTTCACCCCACTGGTAGCCTGAGCTGGACGTCGTTCCTGTCACAGCGCCATCCTCCCCAGGGAGCTGTGCAAGAGGAGGAAAGAGCTGCAGCCTGGGCTTGGGCAATGCCCATGGAAGATCTCTCCCATGTTAATGTAGGGGCTGCAGGTACTGTCCCCAGCCTGGACATGCACTCCCATCCTGCTGGAGCTCCTGAGTCCAGGGCTCCACCCACAATGGGACCAGCAGGTCCATGTGGGCAGAGAGAGTTGGGAACCAGCCCTTACCTCCTGCCCTGGCACTTGCCCGATGACGAGGTACTGTGGCCAGCCAAGGGCAGCCAAGGGAGTGTGGGAGCAAATCTGATGCACCCCTTGTTTCTGCCCTGGCTCTGGAGGCAGCTGGGGAACCAGAGAGATGTTGCTTTGAGCTGTCCCAGCTTGCATGAGCACTCCGTGCCCACTACAGCAGCAGGGTGAGGACCTGGCTCCTTCACCAAGCTGATCGGAAAGGAAAGCTCCAGCAAAGCTGGGTTCATGGCAGGGAGCCCTAGAGACTGGCTCCTCCACACCATGGCTGTGACAGCCTCTCCCAGGAGGGGAGGGAGATTCACCCACGTCCCCTGCATTGCTGCCTCTGGACATACGTTGCCCCCTTTACCTCCTGGGGGAGAAGGTGCAGCCCTGATGATGGGTGACCCCCAGAGGTGGCCCCTCGCCTCCTTCTCAGCCTCCGTTGCAGCCTCTCCGTGGGTAAGGGGTGGTTGCACTCTGGGAGAGGGAAAGGTGGGGACGTCAGATGGGCACAAGAGTAAGGACACCACTGCCACCCAGAGGAGATCAGCTGGGAACAGGTTAACTAGACTGGGGGAACCAAAGGGTTTAGGGGTTCAGGACCAACCAAAGTCCCAGCGCCTGCCCACTGTGCTGTGCTGGCTCCTCACTCACGGCTGGGAAGAAGTCCCTGTTCATGGAAACGAACAGAGTCTTGTGGCCCTGCTGCCCAGGGGGTGACCTGTCCTCTCCCAGCCCGAGGCACTGGCTCCATGCTCCATCACCCTGGAGGGTGAGAAGGTGGGAGGAGCGTCTCCTGGAGCTCCCCAGACAGGTCCCGCTACGCTTGGGGCTCTCAGCTAACCTCCAAGTTGCTGGGGTCTGCATCTCCTCCTCCTGCCTGCCAACATCAGCCCCTTTCTCCTACCCTGGCCCTTGGGCTGGTCCAGATCCCCCAGAAGAGGAAAGATGCTGAGACTCACCCCATGCTGGATGCCTGGGTGCTGCTGGCACCATCTTCCTCAGCACCTCGTCCTCGTACTCCATCCTGGCAACGGCAGGCAGGTGGGTCAGCCTGAGCAAGGACCACGTGCCGAGACCAGCTCCACCCAGGGGTACGGCCCTCCCCACCTTCTCCACCCTGGGGAATGCAGCTGGGGGGGGCAGACCAGGAGGGGCACCTGGGACAGATGAACAGGGTGGAGACCCCAAGAAGTAGGATTAAGTACATCCTCTTACATTGGTAACCCTTGTCCCTTGTACCTGTGCCCAGGCAGGTGCTGGTGGCCCCTACCTGGGCCTTGGCACTCAGAGATTGGGTGGGGAAGGGGGAAGAGTTGCTCCTGTGATCCCTGGAGCCTTGCTGTCCACCTCGATCCTCACAGCACCGAGATGAAGGAGTGATGGGAAGGACAAGAAGGGCGCATAGGGTCACACATGCTGACGTGCGGAGCCACATACCAGCCCTGGAGCTACCCTGCATGTTCTGGGGACATCTCTGGGAGTGCCAGCTGTGGCCCAGGGACCAGCAAAGGGGGGGTCTGCCCTCCCTGTCCCCTTGCCTAAGCCCTGCCTCGCACCCCAGGGGCTGAATTTCTGCACAAAGTTCCTGTGCCCATGGAGCCACTTCCATGGCCAGTGCTTGATTCCTCCCCCAGTCTGCAGGGACCTCTCTGCTGCAACTCAGCCACTTCTCCAGACCTTACCCATGCACGAAGAGCCCCTGGGCAAAACTGACATGCAGCCAGCTGCCAGCACAGCCTCACTGGGAGCCGCCCGGCATGGCCCAGCTCTGCCCCTCCTCGCCTGCCCACGGGAGGCTCACCAGCCCTTACCCCTCCAGCCAGTTGTTGGCGTTGTTGACGTTGGTGTTTCCTTCCTGGGGGAAGTCATCAAGGAAGACGGGGGAGTCGAGGTCCTCGCTGCCCACCTCCGTGAACTGCAGGGGCCTCTGGCTGGCCACGTGGGGCTGCAGGGGGCTGCTGGGCTCCAGGAAGCTATCGACCTGGCCAAACAAGCCACCTGTCCTCTGCAACCGACGGGGAGGGCATCAGAGAGGGCCTGGAGCTCTGGGCTGCTCTGGGTCCATTCCCATGGGAGGAGACATGTGGGGGTGCCCATGGGAACAGTGGTCTCTCTGCTCCTGTCTCTGCTCAGGCCTCGCAGACTGCACGGTGTCGAAAGCATCACTGCCCATGTGGGGAAACTGAGGCACTGAGGGGTGACAGTCAGGCAGCAGCACTGGGATGAGAACCAGCCCTGTGCATGACACATCCTGCCACCTCTGTGGGACAGCCTGAGCCGGTGGCACCTCTGGACACAGCAGGAGGTGCAACCCTGCAACACCACAGCTGCCCAGGCTGTCTCAAAAACTCCCAGGGAGTGGGAAGTGAATCTGTTCCTGCTCTGGTGATGATGACACCTGAGCTGTCCTGCCTTTGCCTGGCAGAAGGTGTGAATGGGGCCTTCCAAACCTGTGGATAAACGTTCAGCACATCCCTGCCAGGCATATGAGCAGGGTCTTTTTACAGAGGGGAAACTGAGGCAGAGAGCAAGTTGCCCAGGATGACTCAACCAGGATGTCCTGATGCTCACGGAAAAGAAAGAAGTGCTGATCCATCCTTGTGGTCCACACTGTCTTTCATGGTCAGGCTCACCTCTGTGGACTGTCATCCAGCTGCTGGTAGCCATGCTGACCCACCACATCAAAATGGGGGCTGGGTGGGACCACCACCACCTGGAGTGCCCTGAGGGCTGCACTCACCCTGTATATCCCTTCCTCCATGGCAGCTTCCACCATTGCTCTTTCCAGCTCCTCCTCAGCAGTCAGGTCCCCAGAGATGGCCCGATGGATTTCAGGAGCAGCCTCTTCTTCAATGCTCCTCAGCCCAGCCTGGTGGGGACAAGAAGGCATAGCTCGATGTGGCCTGGCCCCACCACCCATCTCACATTGGGCTTTGGAGAGGGAAACACGCTCACCTGGTAAGCCATGCTGCCCTGCCAGGTCTCCCACCAGGGACAGGCCGTGGGTCGCCCTGCAGGGGGCTGGCTCTGTGCTTGGTGAAACAGCTTCTGGGCTAATGCTGTCCCACTAAGGGGTATGCTAAGGGCAGCCTGACGAAGGGTCGGGCTGGTGATGATACCCAAGGAGCAGCTGTGCCTTTGTCCCTGACCTGGGGCCTGGCTCTTTTCCTTGCCTTGCACCTCTGGGTCCTGGTCTTTTATCTCTACAAGTGATTTCCTCCCTATAATGTCAGGAGAGGCTGGGGACATCCTGGCTGCTCTGGCCAAGCACGTAAATACTCTCCCATCCCACCCTGACAGCATCCTTCAGGGCTGCTGTGCAGGCTTCTCTGACTGCAGTGGTCCTGCTCAAGATCAGCCACATCAACCCCTCTCCACCTGATGTTGCACTAGGCAATAAGAAACGATACAAAGAGCACCAGGCACGCAGAACTATCCACAACACTGCTAAGGTGAGGAAAGGGAGAAGGCCCCGGGAACGGAGAAGAGTGGGTGGATAAGGGCCTGGATGAGCAGCATTCAGCCCAGACATCAGTCTGTGGTGTGGGTTTCCAGGTCTTAAAACTGCTTGGTGAGGCATCAGACTTTGCTGAGCCCTCTCTGCAGCCAAAATCAGCAGGACAGAGAGTCAAAAATCTCCTTTGCTTCTGGAGTCACCTGCACCCTGGAGACTAAGGTCACCCTCAGCGGTGGAGTGCTCATGGCCAGTTCAGTACTGATTCACTTGGGGCCACCTCATTTCCAGAGCCTGAGGCACAGGGCTCCCTATTTGTCATTGCACCTCTGTCTTTCCAAGTCACCCTGGACTTTTCCTGAGCTGGGGGAAGCCTCTTCCCTGACCTGCAGAACTCCCCACCACACCCTGCCTGCCCCCAGGAAGGGTCACCCCTCCAACACCCCCCACACGCTACCAACCTGGATCTCCACAGGATTCTTCTTGGGCCGGTACCCGTAATACTCCTCCTGGCGCTTCATGAACTTCCTGAAATGTTCTTGGATGAGGAAAGTAGCATAGAATTTGCCCACTGTCACCTCATCATCTGGAGGGGAGGAAACCAACCTGACGATACTGCCTATCACAAGGCCCCGAGTTGTCGGAGCAGCTGAGACCCCAACCACGTGTCGCTCTGCCCCTCTGGGAAGTACCAACAGGTGACATACCTCCAATAGGTGGGATGACCTGGTCCAAAAGCTTCATACTCGTTCGCTTCCAGATTTTTTTGATAATGGCTCTGAGCTCCTCGTTGGCCTGCTCAAAGTTACCTGTGAGAAAAGCGAGCAGGACAGAGTGGTTCATTCCCAGGGGAATGTGAACATGAGTGAAGACAAAGCATGCGAAAACCTGGCCAGACTCCTCCAGGGTGTGACAGCTCCTCTCCAGCCTCGCCAACCAGCAATGAGGCTTTGATTTTAGCAAAAAGACTTTTAACTATAGAAGGAGTCAGACCTAGCAACCGGGTGGAGCGTCAGTGCCATCGTCTCTGTTCTGGTGATCAATGACAGACTTCAACCTCCCCTTTGGTACTCCCACAGGCTTTACCATTCCTGCTCGCCTGCAATCCCAGTCTGTCCCCATGCATGCTCCGAGATCTCCTGTGCTCCTCCCAGGGCTGCCTGCACTGTGCTGGAGGCCTCGTTCCCCTCCCCAGATGGAGGGAAGACACCTGTGCCATGCTGCTGGAAGACGCCAGCCCCGGTGGCCCACCACTGCCCAGCCTCACCTCCTGCCAGAGCTGGCTGCCCCAGCCCAGCCGCAGAGGTGCTCCTGTGATACTGCCTGACCCACAGGTATGGAAACAAGCTGGTGTGGCATCTTCCCAAAGCAGGGCTTTGCAAACCATGCTGCTGGCAAGGAAGGGGGTGAAAGCAACTCCTCCCCAGCATAGCTAAATTCAAAGAGGATCTATCCCCTTCCATTCCAGTCTGGGATTATGAATACATGGGGAAACACAAAACTGGAGCGGGTGGTGCTATGCCACAGGCAGGGGGAGGTCAGACTACACTCAGCAGTGTGGGAAGGGAGGCCTGTGGCTGTGGATCGTGACAGGGATGGGAACTGGGTCAGAACTGCTCCTGAGCTGTTCAGGGTGAAGTTTGGGTGGCATTGGTTCGCTCTTCAGGGCTGCAACACATGTGCCTGCAACTAATAATGTCCTCCAGGCTTGGCCTGAGCAGCCCCATGCATGTGCCCACGGTCTCTGGTCCAATGAGATAATTAATGGCATGAAGCCGAGGGTTGCACCAGAGGGTCTAGCCCCATAGGCGAGTGCCCTGAGGTCCCTGGACAGAGTTGGGGAATGGTGTGTAACCAGCACCTTGCAGCACAACGAGAGGGTCTCCCCATCAGGCCGTAGAGGTAAACAGGAGCATGACTTACCTTCTGTCTTGATCTTGAGGGCTGTCCTTACCAGCGCAAAGAGGGTTGCATTGAAGGTGACGGTGCCATCACTGTTCAGGGGCATGTTCATGCACACTAGACGCTGCACAGCAAACCAACAACTGTGAGCCCAGGTGGCAGAGCAGGCTGGCAGCTCTCCATGAATACAGAGCTTGTCCTGGCCAGAGGGCAGCCATGCTGGCTGGGGAGAGGCTCTGCTCGGGGCACTGAGCTGCCAGCCAAGGAGCTGTTCCAGCTCTGTCCGCTCTGCCCAGGCCCACGGGGCTCTGCACCGCTGCTTGGAGCGCATGGGCCAGGGGCAGTGACATCACTCATCCTAACCAGCCAGCTAAACCAGACCAAGCTGTGGGGAGAGCCAGGTCAGATCTGTGGAAATAACCCAATCTATGGGGCACCGGTGCCATGGGAGAAAATCAGAATCATTTAGGTTGGAAAAGACCTTTAAGAACATCGAGTCCAACCATAAACCTAACATTGCCAGGTCCACCACTAAACCATGTCCTTAAGTGCCACATCTACATGTCTTTTAAATACCTCCAGGGATGGTGACTCAACCACTTCCCTGGGCAGCCTGTTCCAATGCTTGACAACCCTTTCGGTGAAGAATTTTTTCCTAATATCCAATCTAAGCCTCCCTGGTGCAACTTGAGGCTGTTTCCTCTCGTCCTGTCACTTGCTGCTTGGGAAAAGAGACTGACACCAACCTCGCTACAACCTCCTTTCAGGTAGTTGTAGAGAGCAATAAGGTCTCCCCTCAGCCTCCTTTTCTCCAGACTAAACAAGCAGACAGCAAGAGACACAGCACTGCTCTCAGGGAGATGGGAGTCATTCTGCATTGCGCTCCACTCTCCAAAAAGTGCCCCGGGCTGCTGTGAGGGATCTGGGGATCAAACCTCATAATGAGTTTGCCCAAGACCCACAAGGGTTTACACCAGCGCCTGAGCCCCTGCCCATGTGGTTTACATGCGAGCCTCACACAGGCCCTGGATTTGTGCAGAATGAGCGAAGCCAGGAAAAGTGTACTTATGCCTACAGAGCTGGTGTTTCCAGCTCCCTCAGTGCTATTAGCCCTTGGGAACTAATTTCTACGGCCCAGTTGATGTGGCCAGGTACTCAGGCCCAGCATTGCCCTCCTGCACCAGATGCAGATGTGGGGCACCCCGGTGTGGCTTGGGAGTCAGTCCTGCTGCACTGAGGGCTCCAGGTCGGGCAGAGACCAGTGCACCAGTGCCACCCACCTCGGTGTGGAGGTGAGCACAGGCAAGTCCTTATCTTCAGGGCCCTGAAATACATCAGCTCCACGCAGGTTAACAGCATCTCTCCTTGCCCCCAGAACACTCCCCTCCATTAAACACCAGAGGTCAGAGCATGCATATAAAACATGACACTGGGAAGCTGGCTGGATTGTCACCCTCAGCCTCCCTGGGGAGGATGCAGAGACAGCTTGGGGAAGCTGCCCCTGTGCCCACACACCCTGCCACCCCCTTGGCTTTTACCTTACAAGCTACACGGTGTGGGCAGAACTTCCCGAAGCCCAGGGGAGGCTGGATTCGTCTCAGCAGAGTTACCACATCCAAGTGTTTGATCCTGCCCCTGTGGAGGCAACAAACTCCATCAGCAGTGTGATGGCAGACATGGGGGACAGCGGTTCGGGCAGGGGCTGGGTGGGTTCATCCTTGTGGCCTGCCTCGTGCTCCTGTGGTGGGCAAATCCCTACACTTCCCTATGCTCCTCTTGGGGAAAGTAGCTGTTCCCCATGGCACCAGACAGGAGATAAAGGTGCGCAGTGGCATGGGAAGAGTCAGCAGCATCACCAGGGCTGGATGAAGAGGAGACTGGAAGTCTCGTATCCCCAAACATCCTGATGACTTGTATCAGCCCTGGAATATGCTGGCAAGTCCACATCCACCTCTGAGATGCTGGGATCTAACTCTTAGATGGTGCCACAGCTCACACTGCCATGCGTGTCTCAGGACAGCCCACCCCAGGATCCCCATGGACCACCCCCTCTGTGCCACTCATCCCCTGTCACTCACTTGGCCTCGGGGTCGTACTCAGCCCAGATCCGTTTGAACTCGTCCAGGTGATGGGGCCCAAGGATGGACCAGTCGCGTGTGAGGTAGTCAAAGTTGTCCATGATGACGGCCACAAAGAGGTTAATGATCTGAGGGCAGAGGAGCAGGTGTGAAGGACGCAAGTTAGGGCAGGTCCCTGGGCGGAGGGACAGGGACAGCCCTTGCAGCTGGCAGCATGGAGCAGGGCAGTGCTGCCCGCAGGCCCCAGCCAGGGCCATGGGAAAACGCAGGCAGATGTGTTCGGAAGGAGAAGGGGCTTGGGTTCCATTGGGGCCAGGGGATGCTGTGGGTCACCCCATGCAGGGATGGGCCTCCCAGCCAAGGATATCACGTAAAAGGCTGCAGCAGGCACAGGGCATCTCTTCCCTCTCCACACTTGCGAGAGCCAACACAGACACATCTGGTCGGCAGCACATGGGGGCTGTGGGAAGGAACTAACGGGGGATCCTGGGCCCCACAGGAGTGTGGTGCCAGGTTTACAGCATGGCTGGGTAGGTGGGCTGGGGGATGATGCCCCTAGGAAGAGGGTGCTGTGGGCTCAGCCCCATGAGATGCAAGGCTAACTCAACACCAGGGGCTGCCCAGGGCCAGGATGTGAGTGCCAAAGGGAGCCCCGTGGGAGCTGGCATACCAGGAAGGCGCAGAGCATGTAGAAGCTGATGAAATAGAAATAGGCGAAGCCCGTGCCGCAGGTGTACTCCTCGCCCTCAGCAAAGTCTGACTCAGGGTCGCACAGCTTGCCGTAGCTGCAGTCCAGCAGGATCTCCTGCCAGGCCTCGCCAGTCGCACACCTGGGGAGAGGAGATTCCTGCTGGTCCCTGCCTGTCCTGGACATGAGCTGGGCATGCAGGGAGGGCTGTGGCCAGCCCAGCGCACAGGGGAAGGGAGAGCCACTGCGAAAGGAGCGGTCAGGGTCCCGGGCTTGCTGTGCTGCTGTGGGGAGTCTGCTATTGAAAGCTCCAAAGTGAAGTGTTTGGAGTCAAGGAAAGCCTTGGGCTGAGCTCTTGCTTCCCCTTGAGTTTCCCCACAATTCACAAATTAAAATCCAGTCTGGGAAGGAAACATTCAGAATAGAAACCCCAAAGTGCCCCTCTCTCCTGCAGCTCAGCCACACCAGGCAAACCGACAGCCCCTCCTAAAATGCTTCCACTGCTGCAAGAGATATTTTTGTAGGGAAAAAAAGAAATCAGCTACAGAAATGCTGGTTTCCCTCCTCCAAGCTGGTGGGCTCCCATGCCAACTCTGAGCCCAGCTCCCTTCTGGAGCTGCTCACTCACCAAGACAGGACTGACCTGAAGAGCAGCAGCACAGCTTGTGGAAAGGTTTGGAAGTTGTTGTTTCGGTTGATCTGGGTCCCGTCCACCATGGCAATCTTCCCAAACATCTGTAAATCACATTGTGAAGTTCCCAGCACCCTTTCTCAGGCACCTACCACCCTCCAGAGCACCCCTATCCCTGAGCCCCTCTTCCTCTTGTTTACTTGGCTTTGGGTGTCCCCAAAAGAGACTGAGAGAGGGGTGTGAGTGCTCTGGGGCTCATGAGCTCCTTGGACATTCCTGCCTATGCTGAAAATGCCCCTGTCTACGCTGTGCTTCATGTGGGCCAAGGAGACAAGGTCTCATGAACCAGGCACAAGCACTGGTGACTGTGTGTCTAGGTTTTGCTGTTGACTCTGAAAGTGCTATTTGCTGCATGCCCCAGTTTCCCTAGCTGCAATCTGGGGATGGGAGAAGGCTGCTGGGGCTGTAAGCATCCTTGGAGATCAGGGTAAAATGGTCCCATCATGTGCAACATCCCAGGGAGTGCCTGGCAGAGGACCTAGTCCCTCTCTGTCCCATCTCCCCAGATGCTATCAGGCTCAGGGCATCTGTTCAAGACCAAATCCCACCCCTGTGCCTCTCACCTGCATGCCGATCACAGCATAGATGAAAAAAAGCATCACAATCAGCAGGGCTACATAGGGCAGAGCCTGTGACAAAAGGACCATGGCTTGTGTGAGACAGCAGCCCAGCATCAAGGCAACCCAGGGACAGGAGGTTGGGTCTGGAGCTACTATGCAAGGCCAGCATCCAGGCCTCCGTGTGGGGAGTGGACAGCTTGCTTTCTGCCTGTTCCTCTAACCACCCTCCCACTAGCCCCACTCTCCAGTTCTCACGCATGGGAGGCTTATGCCGACCCCCAAGGGAGCACCGGGTCTCTGCAGCTGGGACGAAGGCTGAGCACAACCCAGGGATGCCCAGGGCTGAGGGAGCTGCCCAGGCTCAGGGGCTGTGTGCTGAGATGCTGCAGCATTCCCTGTGAGCTACCCACTTGGTGCAGAGCCCCGGGCAGGCCCTGCCTGCTCGCTCAGCCCAGCAGTGTCTCAGGCTCTGACATATGGTGGTGTCAGCCAGGGAGACCCCCCACATCTTCCCACCCATACAGGCAGTGTTCTCCTACACAGCACAAGCACCTGGTCCAATCTGAGGCCAGCAGCCTGCCAACACTGGAGATTTCCTTCTCTGCCTGCTGAGGCCAGACTGCTCGCCCAGCTAGCCTGAGGATGAAAGCTTGCTGCCAGCCCAGGGTATGTGCTTGTCTGGGAGGCGAGCGCTGTTCTTCACATACCTGGAAGGACTTGATGAAGGTCCACAGGAGGGTCCTGACACCTTCCCCCCGGCTCAGCAGCTTTACCAGCCGCATCACCCGGAACAGTCGGAAGAAAGTGATGGAGACACGGGAGTTCTCATCGGAGTCCTGCAGGCAGAGCACAACACTTGGAGGGCAGCTTGGAGGTGCTGATGCCTCCAGGCAGACAAGGGGGGTCCAGGTCCTGGGGGTGGGAAGGGTAACAAGATTCCTCCCCCAGGCACCAGTCATGGTCCCCACAGCCCTTGCCTGCACAGAGGACCAGACTGCAAAGGGGATGTGCTGGCAATTTCCCTCCAGCCTTCCCAATGAGCTCATCCCCCCGGCCCCATTGTCTCACACCTCTGCCCCCCCCCCAGCCCCTGGTTATGGGTGTGAGAGCAATCCCACTAGCTAGGGGGATGGGACACTGCAGGCAGAAAGGCGTGCTGTAACGCAGGTTGGGAGAGCTGTGCTGTTCACCGCACACCAGATAGGGCCACCTAAGGACAGGCTCAGGTCCCTCCACGCTCTCACCCAACAAGTACCATATGGGCTCCCACTTTGGGGCCTATTTGTAAGGTAAGCTGTAGGCCAGGCACCAGGCACATGAAGGGTTAATGATGGCTGTTAAAGCACAGAAGGGTTGGTTTGAGAATGTCCCAGCAGGGCTTTCCTGGACCAAAGGAAGGACTGAAGGCAGGGTGGCTTTGGGGGGGTGCTGCCCAGTGCCACCCCTACCTGCAGTGATGCCTTCTCTCCTGGGGTGGCTGTGGGCCCCGCCTTGGAGGGGCAAACAGCCATGTCCCAGGGCTGGGGACTCCTATGTCAGGGCAGAAAGGGCAGGCAGGAGGGGAGCCAGCAGGCACAGGTCCTGGGCTCACAGGGCCAGGTTTTGTCTGGGAGCACCTGGGACATTGGCAGTTGGAGATGCTGGGAGCACCTGCTCCCTTGGTTGCTCCGGCAAGGCACAGCCTCAGCCCCAGCCTCGGCCACCAGGAACCATGAGCAAACCCTCCTGGCCTCCACCAGGCACTGTCCATCCTGTCTCCATCACTGCCTGGGATGCCTTTCCCACTGTCCCCTTGGCCTCCCAGAGCTTTACTGCTGCCACTGGATCCCCCTCACTCCCATCACCCAGCACACCTGCTCCCAGCTATTTCAGGGCAATAAAACCCAGCTGTAAACACCCCTCCCAGAAACTCCAGCTTCCCCAGTCTGGCATTTCTGAGTTCCCAGGGCTGCACAGGAAAACACCATCTCCTCTCCCCACCCCTTTCTTTTGCCTTTTGCTCTCCTAGTACCTAGCACCTGCCCAGCGAGCACAGTGGTCTGGAACACCTCATCAGCTCCAGTGCACCATGTCCCCACTGCTGGCACCTGGGCAGTGCCCGGTAAGGCCAGCTTGCCCTCCGCAGTTCCCAGCACCAGGGCCCTGGGAACCCTGGGAACAGGCTCGGGGAAGGCACGGCGCAAGAGTCGCTCCTCTAACCATTTCTCCAGCTAACAGTGTCAGAGGCTGCATTCGTGCAGGCAAATCCCTCAGGCCTTACACAGATAGAGTGACGGTCAGATGAACCAAGGCCAAGCGTCCTGCCCTCAACAGCCAGGGACACCTCTGCTAAATGCTCTGTTCAGGTCAGATATTGCAGTGCCAGGGGTGGGATGGTGGAGGGCAGGGCTGGGCCATCAGATGGACCCAGGAGGGCTGAGGAACAGCCCGGCACATCTCAGGGTGGGAAAGGGTGTCTGTGTGTGGGGTGTCTCACCCCAAGTCTCTCTCAGCAAGGGGAGAGCTACACCCCAGAGAGAGCAGCTGGGTCTGGTGTGTCTTAATGACATGCAGGACACATACAAACACCAGCCACAGGCACACTGGCGTGGCCATGGGCAGCAAAGGGGAGAGGGGCACACCGCAAGCACATGCAGCTGATATTTACAATGCCATCACAGCCTCCGCCAAGGCAGTACAATCCGCCACTGGATGCAAGAACAGTCTGTCAAAAGAACAAGAGAGTCAGTGGGAGAAGTGAGGCAGGAATGAGAGGGAGGGATGGGTGGTTGCAGAAGAAGATGACAGAGACATGGAAGAAAGAGTAAGATGGAAACTGGGGACAAGAGGAGGTGGCTGAGAGAGGAGCACAGGGGAAGGACAGGCAGAGACCCGCTGTCACTCAGGCTCACGGACAAGGTGGCGTGACTTTTGAGGGGCAGAAGCAGCAGATGGATGGCCAGGGAAACACACTGATGATGAGGGACTTACCCACTTCTGTGCCCCATTGCATCTCACCTGCTGTGACATATACATCTGGGGCAGGGGTGTGTGGGCTAGGAAATCTGGGCCAAAGCTCAGGACTGTGTAATTTTGCTGCCTCCCGTGGACACCCCCAGGTCAGGCCCAAGGCTGTGGCAGGTGGGATCTGGAGGCAAGCTGGCCAGCTCAAGCCAACCCACAGCTCCTCTGCAGCAAGCCGGGCTGGTCTCAGTACGGCTGCTTGGACACCAAGACAAAACCAGTGCAGGTTTGCTGGGAGCAAGCACCAAGACTGGTAGTCCCATGTGTTGGTAGGAAGCAAACCACTGCCTGGCACCATTCACCCACTAACCGAGAGGCAGGAACTGCTGCTCTCCATGCACATCAGCACACACAGGGCACACGCATTCACACGCAGAGGAATGCTCGCTCACACACACACACACACACACATACATGCACTCAAACCCTTGAGGCTCCTCAAAGCTAGCTGGAGACACACTCCTCTCCGCAGAAGGTCTGGGATACTCTGGGGCAGGGGGACTCCTTCCCAGTGCAGACACCAACACCTGACCCTCAGTGAGGTGGCCCAGCCCCAGTGCCCCCTGCACAGACCAGGCTTGTTCCTGGGCTCCCAGCCAGCGATTGCAGAAGGTTTTGGGTAGGCTGGGAGGGTCAGCCCTTGCAAAGGGGCTGAGCTTCCAGGGAGGCAGTGGCAGGAGTGACACAGCAGCATGGACACTGCCAGCCCCCTACACTTCAGAGCTTGGGGTAGCAGTGCCAGACGGGCCCCCATCCCTACTTCCCTCTTGCCCCAGACCCCTCAATACCTCCTGGGATCTGGGGGAACTCAATGATTGAACAGCCATGACGATCTGGCTGTGGTGGCTGGCAGAGGGCTCCTGGCAGCACAGCACTCCCCACTGCCTCACCCTGACAGCCACACACAGAGACATGAGGGAGGAGAAAAGAGGCAGAATGGAAAGAGAGAGGAGGAGAGGACAGACTTTGCAAACCAGAGTCGCATGCCTGGGTGCCACCAGGAATGGCTTGGCTCCTGCGAGGTGTCACCCACCACCCCTGCACCGCGGTGCAGGCTTGTTTTGTGAAGGCCACCCTCCTGAAAACACTGCAGCCCCCAAGGTCTGCCTGCACCGGCAAGGTGATCTATGGAGGGTGCAGTGGTTGCAAACAGCGCCTGGGGGACCAGTGGTAACAGACCACCTTGCAGTGATCTCTCAGCAGGAAGGAGACGTACCAGAAGGGGAGGTGAGTTTGGCCCTCTGCCTCCTAATCCTAATCCCTCTGCATATCACCAGATGGCTGGGAAAAGCTTGGTGATGCTTGGAGAGATGTGGGCTGAATGGAGAAGAAAGCACATGGAGGAAAGGTGGGGCAGCCATGAGGGGCTCTGCTCTCAGGAGGGGACACAGATGGTCACAGGAGCACGAGACCTGCCAGAGCAGTACTGCCTGTGACAGAGGTCCCTGATGATCTTGGAGGACTGGGAGGGGAGACCAGCGCTCCTAGTGCCCCAGCACCCAGACCTCGGGTAAAGGACCAGGGAAGCTCAGGCCATATAGGACCATTCTTGAAATCCTGCCTGGCCTTCTGCACACCCCTGCCACTGCCAACTGTTTTGTGGCACACAGAGCACAGCACCTGGGTCAGTCCCTGCCAGCCCAGCCAGGGCACCAGACTCCTCCATGTGCCTGTGACCTGTGTCCCTGGGCATCCCCACAGACCCATGGCTGAGCACAGCAGTACCTTGGCATCTGTGACAACTGACCCAGTCTCTCACTCCACAGGGACTTAAAATCTCTGTCCAGTGCAGGGCCTTGAGCACCCTTTGAACTTCATTTCTGAGTGACAACAGAATGGGGAAGCAGGTAGCGCACTAGGAAATGATACCCTACAGGCAATGGGAAACCAGGTCACAGGTGCACAGAGCTGGAGGGCCAAGGATGGGGTCCTGTAGGACCTGGTGACAGATGAAAGCTGCTGGCACTGGCATGAAATCTGGGAGCTTGTCAAGGCTGAGAAGCCCAGAGGCTCAGAGGACAGCAGTATCGATGTGCAGGCCTGTGCAGGGAGGAGCACGTTGCTGTCACAGGGAAGGAAGGTGGACGGTTTTGCTCATCCCAGCTCTGTGAGGCCTGGGCCACCCTCCAGAGAAGAAGGTGACTGCCATCAAGGGCCCCTGAACACCCTCTCCCTCCCCAGCACAGAGAATGGCTGAAGGTGACCCTGCGCAGAGGTGGCAGTGGCAGCAGCTCTGCCGGATACAGCCCTGCGGTGCACCAGAGCTGGCAAGCCCTGCTCCCGACAGGAGAAAGCATGCAAAGTCACTAGAGAGGGTTAATCTATAATCTACGTGATCCTACAGCTGCTTCTAGAGTTGCCATCAGATCTGCTAAATGCAGCACATGACCTCCCGGTGCAGAGGGGCATTTTCAGTGCTAGGCACGGGGTGTGGATGTCCCAATGCTATGAAAGGCAGTGGCATGCTGGCTTCCTAGCACTGCTCTGAAAATGCTCCCAGCAGAGCACTTACCATATAGCCACTGCCTGCAGCCACGCAGCCATGCAGTTTATATGGTGTAGAGCTTCTGAAATAGTGTATAGAGTATACACATGCACACATATACAGTCAGTATGCGTATATGTATGGATCGCTGTACAAAGGGACACACGCAAAGCAAACGCCTTGAAATTTGATGTGTCTGATCCTCCCCTGGCATGGGACAGCAGTGTCCTGTGGGTGCAGGGAGCTGTGGGAACCCTTTTCCTTCCCACCTGCACTGATCTGGGCTGGACACATGGGGGACTGCCTGTCCAGGCACGTGCACGGGGAAGACAGGCAGGGTGAATGGGGCAGGGGCTGGCATGCGTCCTGCTGCTCATGGTCCAGTCCTGACTGAGTAACTGTTTTCCATAAGATCCCAGTGCCTACAGATTCAGGGGAAGGGAGGGGAGGGAGCAGTGTGACATGTCGGCCAGCTGGGGATGGTCCCCTGTTTCAACAGTTCTTTAAGGCCCACAGGGCCTCGGCTGTGATCTCCACACACTCATTCCACGGGCTCATCCTGGCTTGTCCCTCCTCAGAACCAAGCAGAGCAGGGAGAGAGGAGAGGACACCAACACTCTGCAGAGCTGGACACCACACCGGCATCCCTGTCTTGCCGCAGGACAGGCGCTGCGGCACAGCCTTGAGTGGGTGCTGGCAGCGGTGCTCTGCAGGGACACCCTCGTGCCCGAGCAGCCTGACACTTACATCAATCTCACTGAGGATGACATCAATGATGCTGCCAATCACTATGAGGAAGTCGAAGACGTTCCAGGGGTCCCCAAAGTAGCCCTGCCAGGGAAGAGCCAGAGAGGAGGATTGAACATCCAAGGGTTAAGTCAGGGAGGAGACAGATGCAGAAGCCTAGAGGAAGAAGCACCAGAAGGATCACCAGTGACTTCTGGCACCTCAGGCAGAGCCAGAAGAAGGAATGGTGGTCAGACCTTGTACCCTCTGGTAAATTGTTTGGTCCTGTCTTGCAACGGTGTGAAATGTGGAAGGTGGATCAAGGTGGCTAGAGCTATGACCCCATCAGTGACAGATGACCCTGAAGATGGGGACAGTGGCCGGCTGGATTGGGTTGGATTTGGCTAGCAAGTGTAGCCCTGACAAACAGTAGCCCTTCCAGAAACTCACAGGTCCTGTGCATGGGGGTCCCCAAGGGGCTCACAAGGAGAAGTTCTCTGGAGTTGCAGGCCTGGGGGTGCTTGTACCGGAGAGATGCCAAATGCAGGGTAATTGGACCCCCCTGGCCTGGCCTGAGGCCCTCTCCTGCTCTCTGAACCATGCCCTCCTCTCACCTTGGCTTTAAAGGCCATGAGCTTGAGGATCATCTCCAGGGTGAAGAGGATGGTGAAGGCCACGTTGAGGATGTCTGAGATGTGGTTCATTTCTGGAGACTGGTTGTAATGCTAAGGAGGAGGCAGGAGGAACCACGTTAGCCCATGGCAGGTCCAGCCTCCGTTGTGAGCTCAGAGGTGTGTGCTGGATGCAGACCCCCCTCCCACAGACCTATGGCTCAGCAATGGTCAACAAAAAGGAAATTTCCCCCCTGCAGCCCCTTCTCTGGGCTCCCCACATCCAACCAGTCCCACTTTGCCCCTATCCCAGGGGGTGCTGAGCACACACCACGAGCTTTGCTATGTAGGAAAGACCTACTCCCCAGAAGCTCTCCCGGAGGTGGTAGGGCTGAGCTAGCCTGCCTGCTGCCGTGGACATCCCTCCACCACCCGTGGTGGACACGGTGCCCCTTACCTGCATGCCCAGGCAGATGGTGTTCAGCAGGATCAGGAAGAACATGAGGTACTCAAAGTAGGAGGAGGTGACCACATACCAGATCTGGTACTGGTAGGGGTTCTTGGGGATGTAGCGCCGCAGCGGGCGAGCCTTCAGTGCATACTGCACACACTGGCGCTGGGGAGGGGAGGGCAGATGTGATCCCACAGAGGGGCACAGGCACAGAGTCAGCACCACTGGCAACACTGCACATCCCCAAAGACACAAGTTGGATCCCCCACTTCTCTCTCAGCCCAGCAACATGGGCCAGGGACAGCGATGGTTCAAGTATCTGCTGTGCTTCCTGCAAATACACCCTCAGAGCACCCACATAGGACCAAATTTCCAAAGCCACCACTTGCCTCCAAAGATTGCCATGCTGCCCTTGTACTGACCCCTCTGGTCCTGAGCCTGCCTGCTTATCACAGCACTTTCCCAGGATCTCTCAGGATTGGCCAAGAGCAGCCTGAAGACATCACATGAACCAGGGGTGAAGGGGGCACTGAGTTTTCTCTCTGCACCTGGGAGGTGCTGAGCAGGCCCTTCCCTCCCCAGCAGGCCAGGGCTATCTCTGCTGGGTTCATGTGCAGCTCACATCACCCCCAGCACCCTCAGCTCATGGTGCCCGTGTTGCCTCTGCAGGCTTGCTCAGCACATGAGCATGCCAGCACCTCCTCACAGGCCATCACAGAAGGGCTGACAGTGGAAGGTGCCTCTGGAGATGGTCTAGTCAAAGTTCCCTGCCCAAAGCAGGGCCAGCTAGAGCATGTTGCCCAGGACTGTGTCCAGCTGGGTTTTGAATACCTCCCAAGATGGAGACTTCTGGGCAACCTGTTCCAGTGCTTGACCACCCTCACCATAAAAAAGGGGTTTTTTTTAATGTTTAAATGGAATTTCTTGTTTCCTTCAGTTTGTGCCCATTGTCTTTTGTCCTGTCACTGGGCACAACTGAAAAGAACCTGGCTCCATCTTCTTCACACCCTCCCATCAGGTATTTATACATGTAGGTAAGATCCGTATGAGCCTTCTCTTCTCAAGACCAAACAGACTCAGCTCTCAGCCTCTCCTTGTATGACAGATGCTCCAGACCCTGTCATCTCAGTGGCCTTTTGCTGGACTCACTCCAGTATGTCCATGTCGCTTTTGTACTGGGGAGCCCAGAACTGGGCACAACCCTCTCCTCCAGCTCAGTCTGGGCACCCTACTTTCACCAGAAGGCCCACTCCCTGGTTCTGGTCCACTCTGCCCTTCCCTTGGAAGGCTTGCATTGTGCCAGGCATGGGTCCAGCTGACCTTGACCCAGCAGCAAACAGACCTGGGGCAGGTTCAACTCATCTGCGCCAGCAGTGCCACCACTAAGGGCTGATCCAAATCTGCCAGCTCCAGCAGTGCCAGATCCAGGGCTGGTCCATCTTGCCCTGTCCCAGCAGTCCCATTACCTGGTTCTTGTCCAGCTCACAGTTCTTGTACTCGCTCTCCCCCTGCTCCTGGAAGGTGACAATGACAAAGCCCACAAAGATATTCATCATGAAGAAGGCAATGAGGATGATGTAGATGATGAAGAACATTGCAATCTCCACCCGGTAGTTATAGATAGGGCCTGTATCCTCAGCATTGGTGTCAATGGCCATGTATAGCAGCCTACAGGAGGGAAAGCGAGGCAACAGAGATCCTAATTAGGTGGGAAAGACCACCTCTCCTCTTGAAGGTTACAGAGAGCTCTGGGGACATTGAAAATCCAGCAACAGTGGGACAGGGCTGCTGGGATGACTTTGTCAGCTCCACAGCCACTGCCAGGATGGCTAGCCCTGCTCCTCAGCCTGGGCAGCCTCTTCTTTCTTTATTATGGTAAAGACCTGTGGCAGTGACCTGTTCCCAGCACAGACCCATCCCTCGGCAGGCCCCGCGCACGGCCAGACTCACTCAGGCCAGCCCTCGAAGGTGGAGACAGTGAAAAGTGACATCATGGCTGAGAAGACGTTGTCAAAGTGGAAGTTGCTGTGCAACCAGACACGCTCCTGTAGCTCAATCTGTGTGGGGTCCCCGTCCACGTAGTTGATGAAATAACCCCTGCAGCAGAAGGGATGTGGTGCTCACTGGGCAAGGCTCCCTTCAGCCCACCCGCTGCGACGCTGGCCCAGGGCTCTTTGGTCCCTGGGAGGGGAGGATAGCCCTGTGCTTGTTTCTGATTTACCCCAGGGTGAGGGAGAACAGCATGAGACCTCAGCTCCACTTTCTGGATGCAACATTCCCCTGCAGGAACACAAGTGGCTCCTGCCACACGCACCCCTCCCATCCCTGGCCACTGCCCTGCTGGGGCTGAGCTGCAGAGAGCTCTTACCTGCACTCCTTCTCCGTCATCTTGGATGGATCTGTGCATCTATAGAACTTGCCCTGCATTTAAAAGAGATCAGAAGAGGCTATGATTTTGCTGTGACTTCAGAAGCCCTGGGGACTTCTGACTTTTTCACAGCCCACAGTCAGTCCCCACCCTGCCTCCGTGCTGACTCTGGCCCCTGCCTCACACCACTGCTGGCTTCCCCCCTCTGATGCCAATGGAATCGAGTTCACAGGGTGTTTCAGGAGCCATGGCAGACCTTGGGGTCAATCCCACGCTGAGACAAGTAAATGTTGCCTAGCGATGGGAACAAATCTTCCAGGGCCCTGAGCTGAGACCTATCTAGTTCATCCTATCTGGGAGCCAACTATTTGGAAAATAGGGAAGAAACCAGTAACCATAGAATTAACTAGAAGTTAAGGTATGCTGACAAGTCTGCTCAGTCCGCAGGGTGTCCTGAAAGCTCTCCCCACATTGGCTGGGAATTTAAGCTCAGTTCTTAGAACAAAGCCGAGCTCAGCCAGGACCAGCTCTGCCTTGGAACAGCCAAGACCCAAGGAGCAAGAGTGGTGCTGTGAAAAAGGAAACAGTTTGCATCCAAAGCGCAGAGGAAGTCAGAAGCACTTGCTGCCTTAGAAAGGGGAAACTGAGGCACTAAGTGGGGTGAGGCAGCTGGACCCTTTACATGTGCTGTCTGGACCTGACAGTATCCTGGGTGTTTCCTGCCCTCCTTCCACTGCAGGCTCTTCTGCCAGGAGGTCTGGTGCAGGCAGGTCTTCTTGCAGAGCACAGAGAGTATGGCCTGTGCTGACCTCAACACTGGGAGATACCACCCCCAAGGGCTATGTCCAGGATGTGCCTCAGCAGAACGTCTCTCCTGCCCGTCTGAGACACCTCTCACCTTGAAGAGCTGGACTCCGATGCAGGCGAACATGAACTGCAGCAATGTCGTGACGACCACAATGTTACCAATAGTCTTGATGGCCACGAACACACACTGGACCACGTGCTGTGGAAGTTGACGACAGTGCACACGTGAGCATGCCTTGGCCAAGCCCCTGCTGTGCGTCCTGCACCCTCTCACTGCAGGGATGGGCCCCAGGAAGAGCGTGAGCCTGCTGAGAGCAGTGGGCTGGGGCAGATCCCTTCCACAGACAGGGAGTGGGAATCGGGTTCCTGGCCCTGCAAACCCCACAGGGCATGATGCCTGCCACATAACCTCTCATGAGGACTCCCATGGGCTGAAGACCCCAGCCCCAGGCTCCCTCTTACCTTCAGCCCCTTTGCCCTGTTAATGGCTCGCAGAGGCCTCAGCACCCTCAGCACCCGGAGGATCTTCACCACTGAGATGGCACTGGACCTGAGGAGGAAGGCAGAGCTGAGATGGAGCGATTCCCCTGCCCAGGACATCCTGGCACAGCCCCACCAAGCAGCCGTGGGGGCCAGGCTGGGACCAGTGGTGAGGGGCAAGGGATGGCAGAGACATGCAGGTGTCACTAAGCTATCACCCCATGTAAGGCCAAGGAATACTGGCAGCGGGAGAAAGCAGCTCCAAATTGAACTCCTACCCAGATCTTCACCTTTAACACTCAAGGATTTTGCTTCCCTGCCTCCCAGTTGTCCTTGCCCCCTAAGCGTGACTTTATGGACACTATCATATGGGCTAATGCCCAGCCCTTGGGCTGGCTGCTCCTTCTCCACCCAGCACAGAGAGCTGCAGCACCCCAGCTGCCCTGCCAGGCTAAACAGACCAGTGTCCACCCCGCGAAGCGTGGAGGTGCTTACTCGATTCCCATGGAGATGAGGGAGACAGCGACCACCAGCAAGTCGAGGATATTGAAAGAGTTCCTGCAGAAGGAGCCTTTGTGCAGGAAAGCACCATAGGCTGTCATCTGGGGAGCAGAATGAGTTAGGAGAGAGGCCAGGCAGGGCTCAGGGGCATGGTCCCTCCACAGCCCTGAGGCAGACAAGGCACGAGGAGCTTCTTACAGCTCCATGGCCTGGGGACCCTATCCTGCTCAGACCTCTACCTTCGCAGCCAGGCAGGAAGCTGACTTCAGCTGGAAATCCTCTGTACTGTACTCGCTGGAGACAAAACACTTCCCAGCCATTCAGCAAATTAAAGAGAAGAGTAAAGAGACTTGGAGTGGGAGCAACATGCAGCAGCTGCTTGAATTACTGTTTTACTCCACAGATTTCCATTGCTTTCTCTTTCTGAAAGTTTTTCTTAAGGGCATGTCAGAACAAAAATGCTTGTGCCATGGCCCATCTGTCCCTGTGTCACAGCACAGCTGACTCGGCTGCCTGACCTCACTGGAGGGGACACGTGGCCTCTGGGGCAGGTCACGCACTACGTAGACTGCATGAACTCTGGGGACGTAAGGATCAGCTGGCAGCTTCTCCACACTGGGACCTCAAGCTTGTGCCCAAAGAACACAAGTGCCCATGGCCAGAACAGTCTAGACCCATGTGCTGGGTCATGCGCATGGCCAGGACCACGGGGCAAAGGGACTCACCTTCAAGACAATTTCGACTGTGAAGACAGAGGTGAAACCAATGTCAAAGTATCCAAGAATCTGGGGACAGAAGCACCAGAACTGAATGAGATTTGGGTGACATGGGAAATGCTCCAGTGTGTTCAAACATCCCAGCATTGTGGTTTTGCCCTCCACTCTGTGGACTGGGGAGCCCATCTAGCTCAACAGAGCCTGCAAACGCAGTGCCAAGAAGACTCCTGAACTTTCCTCAGCTTTGCTGATTTTCCCAGTGCATGATCAAACCTGCAGCCTGGGACCAAGCTCTCAGTTTCCAAGTGAGTGAGGCTTGACCTGATTCACCTGAAAGCATCTGATCCCAAAAGCACTGAGTGCCCTGGGAAGCTGTCTCATGTGAGACCACCCAGCCCCTGCCAGACACTGCATGGGTGCAGACCCATTTGTGCCTTGTGTGGCTAGACCTGTGGCTACCATGCCAGCAGCATTTCAGGGTGCTGCACACACCAGTGGTCCAGTTTGCAACCTCACAGGATGTCCCTATCCCCAATAAGTCACCACAGCCTTGAAACAAGGTAATCTCATGCACACCCTGTCAGGTGGATCTCTTCAGCCAGAAGTAAACTGAGACATGGAGCAGTAAAAACTTGTCCCAGCTGTGCCCTGAATGGAAAAACAGCCTCTCCTCCCAGCATGTACTGCCTTCCCAGAGGCAGGGGTGAAATCACAGCTACCTGCCTAGGCGTGACATCTGGCAAGCAGATCTCTGCTTACTGGGGAGCTGGGGATCTCCATGAGGTGTCCCCCCCCGCCATCCCAACCGTTCACAGGTACATGGGCACCTGGTTGCGGAAGGACTCAGCCCGGATGGGATCCTCAGCTGCCAGCGAGATGCTGCTGAGCAGAATGAAGAGCAGGATGAAGTTGGTGAACCAGGTGGCATTGACAATTCTGTGGCACAGCATCCGAAACCTGCCAGGGACAGAAACGGCATGAGATGCTCTGAGGGGCCAGAAGGACATCAGATATGGCCACGGTAGCCTGGAAGAGGGTTATGGCTAAATCTTGAGGACAGAAAGGCCCTAGGCATGAAGGGATGTCTGTGCCAGCCCTTCCACAGAGAAGACTTTTCCCAGTGAGCTGGCTCCCTTCAGAGCTGGCAGTTACACACAAGTAGGACCCCATCGGGAAGGCTCGGCGCCAGAGGTACCCAGGCCAGGCCTGGCTCCACAAGGCAGGGAGAAGGGTCAGTGCCTACTTGTTGGTTGGGCTGAAGATGAAGAAGGAGCTGGCTTCAGGCATGGGCACGGCCTTCTCTTTCAGCTGTAGCTCTGCAAGCGGACGTGGCCGAGGACTCAGGGGGATTTCAGGCTCATCTTCCTCATCATCACCTGCAGGGTGGCCAAGAGGAGGGAAAAGGAAAGAATCACCCAGAGAGGGAGAGGGAATGTGACCTTACGGACAATCCTCTTGATCCTGTGATCCTGATTTGACGTCTGTGCCAGAAGGACCTCAGTACCCCAAGGCTGGCAGAGGGTCACCACATCCTTTCCTCCTCACACAGCCAGGGTTCTGGCACCATCCCTCTGCGGTCCCTCCCCAACTTTCCTGCTGCCCTGACAGGGACAAGTCTTACCTGGGAAGTCTGCAGAAGGGTATGGGTCTTTGATCTCATTGACATTGGATTCAAATTCATCCACTTTTAACTGAAACAAGGGAGAGACAGAGAGGAGGACATACAGCTGCATGTGCCATTATTGCTGCCAAATGTTGCATGTTGGCCAGACCCTATCATCTTGGAAGCCATGCGGGGCAAGGAGTGTCTCTGCATTTGGCCCATACAGCATCCAGCACACAGAGTCCTGGCCCAGGATGGAGCAGGGTAAGGGGAAACACCTCAGGGATGCTGCAATCTGAGCAAAGAGCAATACCAAGAGGATGGGACAGGGCCTGGGGCCACGCACCTATACCACGGGTGGAATAAGACATGGGGTGACGCCTGGGTGAGTTCCCGTGGGGCATCTCTGGAAAGTGGATAGGGAAGTAACTGCTGGCCAGATGCTTATAAGAGGCAGCTCAGCACACAGTCAGCACAGATGAAGAGGGTTTTGCATACAGGGTGTGCTGGTGTGAATATAAAGGAGGTCTGGGATGCTGCTGACCTGCTCTGCTCCCCTCCACAGTGGTGTGCACCAGCCCATCTCAACCACTGACAACTGGCTGTGGCCAAGGAAATGAATCAGAGGAAAAGGATCCCCAGCAATAGACCTGTTTCACCAGGCAACATGTCCTGCCTGGGCCCAGAGAGCCCCCCTCACAGAGGATGCTAAGGCGAGGAGCGATTCTGGCCCAGAAGAGTCCAGACCCAGGCTGGCTCCAAGTTTTTGTCAATCCTGGCTGGTGGGAGGAGGAGCCTGGTCCTTCACCAGGAGCTCCCCAAGGCCCAGCCCCACCAGCACTGACCTTGGCTGTTGTGGGAATCCCTTCTCCCTTCATTTTCTGCTCAAGCTTCTTTGCCAGCATCTGCTTCTCATCTTCAGATTTCTCTGGGTAACCTCTAAGCGGAGAGAAGGGGAGAGCAGGAACTGAACTCTGGGGAGGGGCATGGGCGATACTGTTCTGTCCCCTCACACCAAAGCACCTGATTTGGGAGCTCCCACTGCCAGGGACTGCAGCACTCACCTGGACATCTTCCGCCGCTTGCGTTCCTCTGCTTTGGCCTTCTGGGCTAAGGTCAGGCTCTCAGCCTCAGCCAGGTTATCAACTGCGATGGCCAGGAAGACATTGAGGAGGATATCTGGAGGGACAGCGCTAAGGACATTAACTTGGTTCGTGTTTGGAGGATGTGGCCAGAGCTGCCCATGGTCAGGGTGCCCTGAGAAACTTTCCTGGAGTTGAGCCCTTGAGACAACCCTGGCTGGTGATCCCTAACCCTGCACCCATCCTTGCAAGTACTGAGCTCTGGGCTGGCTGCCCTCTCTCTGCCTTATCTCAGTCCATCCAGCTCAGTCCTGTTACTGCATTGACTGATGGCTGAATCTACGCCTGCCGGTCATCCAAACCTGCTCCATGGGGTGCTTTCCTCCAGACCCCAAACCTCAGCCACCACCAATGCAAGCCCTGAGGCCTGTGGTTTGTTGCCCGGCTGTTCTGAACTGAAAAGCTTAAGGCAAGCGCTGAAAAGCTTAAAGAAGTCCCCCCTCCCCGCCTTCACAGTCCTGCGTAGCTGATGCTGTGGGGCTGGGTACAGGGATCCTGGGCCTGGCTTCACAGGCAGAGGATACAGTTCCCACAAACGAAGAGGATGATAAAGTAGATGCAGACCAGCATGCCAGGAAAGGATGGGCCCCCATAGGCCATGATCCCATCGTACATGATTGAATTCCAGTCCTCTCCAGTCAGGATCTGGGAGCAGAGCAGAAACAGGGACTCAGGAGCCTCCACAGCAGAGCATGGCAGAACCTCACAGCTTGATCCTGCCCTCCCAGCTCCAGCCCTGAACCCTCACAGCCCCATGGCCAAACCCCACCTCCCTGCTCCAGTCCTGCACCTGCACTACTGCTTGTGACCCCAATTGCATTTCCCTGCTCCTGCCTCAAAGCCACATCACCTGCCACAAACCCACATCCCTCTGAGCCCCAGCTCTTGTCAGAAGACCCATGGCCCAGGCAAGACTCCCAGCACCCTGTCCTCCAGCCCCCTGCTGCACTTCGCACCACCCCATACCTGGAAGACGCTGATGAGGGCCTGGGGGAAGTTGTCGAATGTGCTGCGCCGCACTTCCATGTCCTCGAAGTCAAACTTGCCCCCAAAGAGCTGCATGCCCAGCAGTGCAAAGACAATGATGAAGAGGAAGAGGAGGAGGAGCAAAGAAGCAATAGAGCGGACCGAGTTGAGCAGTGAGGCCACCAGGTTGCTCAGGGATGTCCAATACCTGGGGAGGGGAGAGACAGGAGTGTGCAGGAGGTGAAGGAGTGGGGAAGGCTGTGGGCAGGACCAGGTAGGTGGCAGGGAACAAACTGCCTGGCCCAGGGGGATGTGCCGGCAACCCAGCAAAGGGGGCTCTGAGCCAGCACCACTCACAGGCTGAGCACTGGGACTGCTCCAGCCGGGCCCCAGGAGGTGGAAATGAAGCTCCAGGTGTGGTGTGACAGGCAAGACACCCTGCTGCCTGCACAGGGGACCAGCAGGCAGGACGGGGAAGGGGGATGAGCACACAGTGGGTTGGTGCTAGAAAGAGAAGCCAGGAGTCCTGGCCCAGAGCCCTCCCCAGGGACAAGGCCAGTGATGCCTGGGGACTGCGAGCCCCCAGCACCCACAGAGCTCCCTCCCCAACCTGGTGATCTTGAAGATGCGGAGGAGACGGATGCAACGCAGCACAGAGATGCCCAGGGGTGACAAGGTGCCAAGCTCCACCAGGATGGTCTCCAAGATGCCCGCACACACCACGAAGCAGTCAAAGCGGTTGAAGAGCGACATGAAGTACTGGCGCAGGCCCAGTGCGTACATCTTCAGCAGCATCTCAGCCACAAAGAGTGCTAGCAGCACCCGGTTGGCATTGTCTGGGGTGGGAGATCCAGCCCGTCAGAGCATGGACCTCTTCATCTCAGCACGGCACAGTAGGAAGTGAAGGAGGGCAGTGCTGCTCACCTCCCTTCTTTGCCCACCACTGAGCCCTGAGCTGCAGCTGCAGCAAATGCTGTTTTTCAGGGAGCACACAGGAGAGGAACATGAGGAGAAGGGTGATGTGCAACTGTGTGCTTGTACGTGTGAGAGTGCGGCTGTACTGTGCATGTGAGTCCATGCAGTGCATGCATGTGTACTGGGCTGTGTGTGTACATGTGGCTGAGCTGTGTACATGGTGCATAGCTGTACTCTGTGTGTCTGTGTGTTTTTGCATGTATGGGGGTGCAGGTAGTATGACTGGGTGCATAAATGTGTATGGCTGTACTGAGTGAGTGCATGCAATGTGTATTTGTGTGTACTATGCATGTACAGGTGTAAATGTATACTCTCTATGTGTGTTCACCATGCAAACCCATGTCCCTAAGAATAGATACGCTGTGCATGTATAAACTGTATACACCACACATGTTCAATGTGTAGTTATGTGACAGTGCAGCAGGGATGGTGTACACACACTTGTGTGCAGGCTGTGTTTGTGTGCATGAGCAAGTCTGCATGTGCCTAACAGCTCCTGTGCCAATGTCAGTGTGGCTGTGCATGCACAGTAAGAGTTCATGCATATCTCCAGGACAGCAGGGTGTCCCAGGCCCTCCCTCTCCCTCAGGCTCTTTGCTCACCTTGCACTTGTGTCAGCCATTCTGGCTGGAAGTGGTGCTCAGAGGCGATGGAGAGGGTGTTCAGTGCCACCAGCAGGATGACAAGCCAGTAGAAGAACTTGGACTTCACGACATCCCTGCACTTCCTACGAAACATTCGGTTCCAACGCCTCCACTGACGGCTGAAGAGACAGCCAAAGGGTCAGCAGGGCTGGCCAGTGGGTCCTGCCCAGCCCAGGGCTGTGCCTGCAGACTGCCCAGCAAAGCCACCCCTGCTCCCTTCTCCAGGGGCCTTCCCTGAAAAGGGCTGAGGAGCATAACCCTGCCCCTGGCACTTGGTGCATTCACTCAGGCACTGCAGTTCATTCACACAAACACCTCCTGGCTCCTTTTTGGCCTATAGTCACCTCTGGTTGGCTGCTACAGGCCCAGCTCCTAAATTGCAAGACATGCTGTGTAGGCCATGAGAGGATGCTCGGAGCCTGGTCCCAAAGTGAAGAGGTTGTTCACCTTGAAGTGGCTTTTTGCCAGTGCCAGAGCAAAATTCCCTATTTGCTGTCTGCAGTGTTTGCATCTCCTCCTGAGCACACAGCCCCTGGCTCTCCCCCAGAAACCAGTGGCTGACAAGAAAGCCTGGCCCAGCCAGGACAGCAAGTGAGAGACTGTGCAAGCCCACATGCAGAGCAGCAGATGGTTCAACCAGTGCATACTTACAAGTAGAGAATCCACTTGTTCATGCCCTCAATTTCATACAAGCTCTCTGTCTCTGAGCCTCCTTCATCTGATGGCATCATACCTATGGAGGGAATGACATCCCGGGCTTTCCTTGCAGCCCTTGGGAAGAACATGCGGGAGGGAACTTCTCCCAGGAGCACATCAGGAAGAGTTTCCCCATCAGAAATGAAATCAAGAAATGCCATCCCAGGGAGACAGCAGTGAGAGTTTGGGCAGAAGGTTTTGAGCGTCAGGTGCAAACCAAGTAGGAGGCACCAGGAACACCTGCCCTGCAGGAAGAGCAGCAGCAACCCAGAGAGGCAGCCTGAACAGACAGCAGTGTGTACGTAGGCTCCCCCAGTGCAAGACACTCCCAGCATGGAGAAAACTGGAGTCACTTGTGATCTTAGCAAATGCTGAACAACAGGAGGTTTGTAACAGCACTGGCCACAGGTGTGGAAGAGGCGTTTTGTCTTTCCACTGTTTCCCAAGGCTCTTTGCACACATGTATTGGCTCAGCTTGAGGCATCAAAAGTTATTTCACTAGGCAGGGTGGCATAGCAGATACAGCAACTCAGTGGCAGAGCTCCCCAGGCCTTGCTGAGCCTTTGGCTAGATGCCTATATATTCAACTCCTTCCCTGAGCCACTTCTAATCCCTCACAATTGTCAAGCAATGGCAAGAAATTCATGCATCTCTTAGTGTGCGAGCTAGTAACCCTGAACTCTGCCCCTGCACACAAAAGTGCACACGTTCCTTGTGGATTTTCATGGCCATTTCAAGTGCATTTTGCCAAAGGATACCTAGGCCTTGCTAGCAGTCTGCAAATATTAAATACAGTGGTTGAGGTGGAGATTTAGCATGAGGGCCAAGTTATTGTTAGTTTGGGTCAGATTCAATAAAATGATTCAGGAAAGAAAAAAAAAAAGAGGAAGGAAACCATTCTGCAGAAGTCAAATCATTTTGTTTCATAGATTTTCAAGCCAAACAAGTCTTTTGACTTCTCCAGAGGTCTCTACCCTGCCTCTCTAGGATGCTCAGTGTTAGAAACCCAACCCTCACGCTAAGGTTCTTTAACCAAGCAGAGCTGGTACCTTCTCCCCTGGCCCGGTCACTGTCCATGACCTCTGCGTGGGTGATCCAGTCCATGTAACCCTTCAGATCCTCCTCCAGCTGCTGCTTCTCCCGCAGCTTCTGAAATGTGCCCCGTGACTTGGCCTTCTCACGCTCTTTGGTGAACTCACTGGGACAAGGCAAGCAGCAGAGTGAGACTCAGGATGGGGATGGCGTGGAGGTCAGGTACCACAGCCCTGTGCCAGGCCAGTCCTTGTAGAAAGATAAAAGCCTGAGATACCCTACCACCTCGTGCTACCACAAGATTGCTCTAGTGACTTTCCTCTTTCTTGGCCCTGTTCCATGGTGCAAGATCATGGGGGATCATCACCTGATGCCTGATGGCAGGCAGGATTTCTTCCCCACCACCGGCTGCTCTGTGGGAGCTCCTTGCTGCGGGGTGCTGTGGTTGGACAGGCCAACTAACACTAGAAGTTGAAGGCTGTGGGAGTTCTCTGGCCCTGCTAAGGATTAGAGCAAGTGGGGTCTCACCCATCTGTGGGGCAGAAAGCTGCCCCAAGGTCTCCCTGTGGGGAAGGTGAGCTCTTCACATGGCAAGTAAACAGGACACTCTTTTCATGGTAACATGGAAAAGACAGGTCTGCCAATGCAGGGCGGTCCCACTCTTCTCATTCTTTTTTAATTAACTTATTTTCTCTCCTGGTGTCTGGCAGGACTGTAGATCTGCTGCCCAGCCAATCTGGTGTTGCCATGTGTTAGTAATAGGTCTCAGACATTATAACAATAATTAGACATACTAAGCCTCAGACTTGTAAGGCCTTGTCTGGATATTCCTGGTCTCAAGCATATTTTAGCTATATTTGCAAAAATATTTCAGAAACTTTTGCTGTGCCTGTAACTTACTCTAGGATCAGATGACTATTGTCCAGCTCATCCTGCTGTTACAGCTGACTTCACACAAGGGTCAGGTGCCTGTGGTCTATCTTGTGGCACTGAGATTGTTTTAGTTATATTAATACCCAGTTTGGTTTAACCTTGTGCAGTTTTATGGTTCTTGCCATAGAAGAGGGCTAACAAATCCAAATAATTAGAGTATAACTAACCCTGCAAACTAATAGAGACGATGAGTGTGATCCACTTGCACACACAGGATTGAACATAGAAAAAAGATCCTGAGCATACACGGAACTGAGAAGAAAAGCCACCCTGACTCCCCAGGACAACACACACTTCCCAGCAACAAAATCGGGATGCTGGCACATCACCACAGCAATGCATGGTAGGTTGAGTGTTGCACTAGTGATATTTTGTGCATAGCAGCTTTAACTGTATGTCTATGGGAATTAGCACTGAGTCATTTGGCATAGAAGTGTTATGATCATTGTAATCAGACTGATGATAGTTCATTGTTGTATTTGGATGAGACTGTTGAAGCATTAATCAGACTAACAATAATTCTCTTGGATCCCTTGCATTCATATCAAAATGTTTTCCTTAGGTTGGCCATAAAGAAATCGTGTGTGCTCACAAGAGGATGCCAGCGCTGCGGGTACCAGTGAGAATGAGTGTCTTGACCCACAGCCATGGGGTAAGGACTGCTGCTTTGAGCTCCCTGCTCAGCTTCTTTTGCTGTGGGTGCTGGCAGACCACGCTACAAACACCTAATAAGGTGCTCCATGGCTGTGTTTGCTGACAGCTGCTTGTGCTACAGGGAAAAGATTTCTGTGTTAGGTGTTGAGCTAAAACCTCAGAGAGTTGTGGACACTAACACAAAAAGTAACTCAAGGCTCAGGGTTTCTAAGCATGCAAAAAAAGGGGAGAGGAATAGGAGAGGAAAAGGTACAGAAACTTTTCCAGGCTTTCTTCTTGTATAGTTAAAACCAGCCAATGTCCACCCTCTGATCACACTCACTGATCTGCTGGCAAAGAGAAAGGACAAGGTGGCACTTACCCACTGAGCACCCCCAGCACCAGGTTGAGAACAAAGAAGGACCCAAGCAAGATAAGGCTGACGAAGTAGATCCAGGGCCATTCATTCCCGATGGCATCATTTACCTGGCAAAGAGAGAGGCAGATGAAGCATCCTGAACACACTGTCTGCTGTCTGTCTCCTCTTAGGGCCCCCTCAACAGCCTCTGGGAGCTTTGCCCCCTCTAAAGTGAGTGCTTGGGATGGTAGCAGATAAACCTGACTCTGAGCCCTGCCTTCTTATGCCTCTGCATCTGGTTTTAGGTGAGGTAAAGCCAGACCCAAGCATTTTGGGAGCAGATATAAACATCAGCCCCACGCCTAAGCCTCAGCAAGACAGTCTCCCAAGGACTGCAAAACAAGGGGTTTTGCAGAAGCATCCACCAGCCAGTCGTTGCCGTGCTTGGCCTGTATCCCTCCAAAAAAGGTGGGAGCTGGAGCACCGTCCTGTCTATCTGGAGAGCAAGGACAGCTTGGGCAGTGCCTGCAGAGATGCAGAAGACATGCCTGGTGCACTATGGGATGTGCATCATAGTATGAAGCTTGGTGGGGGCAGGATGTCTTTCATTGGCGGAGAGACCTAGCCCTGCTATGGGGTCCTGTGTCCTGGAGGGAATTCCCCACTCTGAAGCAGGACCAGCAGTGACCTATGCTAAGCTGGGCACCAAACCCAAGCTGCTGGAGCCTACCCAGTAGAGGACTTCAGTCCAGCCCTCCATGGTGATGCACTGATAGACAGTCAGCATGGCAAAGCCAAAGTTATCGAAGTGAGTGATGCCATCGTTGGGTCCCGGCCAGCCACTTCGGCACTCAGTGCCATTGATGGTGCAGTGTCGCCCGTGGCCAGAGCTGGTGCATGGGGCTGGCTTCTCTGATGCTACCGTGGCAATCACATCTGAGGGGGAAAGCCATGGTGTGAGCAGCAGGTCAGGCCAAGTAGAGCAGGTCCCAGCACCTCCCAGCCTCCTGCAGAAGCTTTCCAAAAGGGGCCCCTTTCACCACCTCCTCACACCACGTACCATCACCAAGCTCTGTGCTGTATCAAACATCCTTCGATCCTGCCACACTCTCAGGCCTGACGCTGGCAAGACCAGACTTTCTGCCAGCCACAGAACCTCTGTGGTCCCCACAGCAGCCACACAGAGACATCTCTGCCATACGGCCCCCCTGCCACAGCCCCACCTGTCCCGAGATAGTAGCAGGTCTTGTGCATCTTGCCCTTGAAGAGCTCTTGCCCGACAATGGCATAGATGATGATCATGAAGAGGACCAGCAGGGCGATGTGGAGCAGGGGCACCATGGCCTTGATGATGGAGTTCAGGACGACCTGAAGGCCTGCACCAAGGAGAAAGGAGAGGAGGTCAACCACTTCCTAAACAGCTTTGGGTGCACCTTGCATTCCTGTCTGCCCCTCTGACAAGCAGCCTCTGAAATTCCCCATGCCAAGGGAAGAGGGGAACAGGTGGGTTGGGACTGAAATCTCTGAATAAGAAATCTTTTCTCTACCCACCATGTGAGCATGCGTAAGACCCCAGCAAAGCCAGGCACCAGGCAGTGCTGGAGGCTGCTTCATGCCCCACCATTTTTTCTGTTGCTTTCATCCTGGCTGTATTCACATGAGTTGTGGGAGAAGGAGATCCCTGCCCTGAGAAACTAGAGTGAGGTCTTGGCCTCTTTCACACTGGCCACCCAAAGGTGCTGACACTGAGCCACAGAGGGAGCTACATGTATGCCGACCTGCAGATCCCCAGTGCTGACAGCTGCAAGCTGTAGGGATGAGCAAGAACCTGTGGCTCCTTCACACCCACCTTGTGGCTGGGCTTGACCCAGCAGCAACAAGAAACCTGCCCTGTGGCCCCCCACCCTGGCCAGGCACAGGGGTTCAATCCACCCGCCAGCCCTTCACGCTGGCAGGGTGCCCAGCACCCACTCGGCACTCCGGACACCAGGCGCAGGGGTCTCAGCACACGAAACGCTCGCAGGGCCTTCACGTCGAAGCCGCCTTTTCCCCCTGAAGTCCCTCCCTGCTTTGCATTGACCTGCTCCAGGGTCATGGTGATAAGCCTGAAAGAGCCAGGGCACAGAGCAGGGAAGAAACAGAGAGAAGCAGAAGGAAGGACAGGGAGAAAGAGAAGGGCATGAAGATGGAGACCAAGAAATCTGTGCTAAAGAGTCAGTGCTCTGCAGGCAGGAAAGCGAGGGACAGGACTCTGCCAGCCATGCTCAGCCTGACCCAGGGAACAGCTCTTCGCTAGGTCCAACTCCTGGGTGCACTCGTGGCTGGGCACCCCTCCGCTGGGTGCCACCTTCAGTGCTGAGCAGCTGGGGGCCCTCCCACCCCCTGGTACCCAATGGACCCTCTCCCTGTGTGCCAAACCCCAGATGACCCCATGGCACTCCCATTCTCAAGGGGAAGGAGACCTGAGAGGTGTTAGGGAGTCAGACAGGAAGAAACAGGAGTTAGAGGGGATCCCAGGGGATGTCAGGGCATGAAAAAGGGGCCTATGGGAGAAGGCCATGAACTGAGTCTACGAGTTGCCCCCAAACTCACTGCAGTCACTAGAAAAATCAATGTAGCTGATGGGCTATGGACTAGGCCTTGGCACAAGCTGAGCACCAGCAGCTTTCCCTCCTTGCGTTACCCTAGGGACACGATGGAGAAGTCGAGCACGTTCCAGCCGTTTCGGAGATAGGCATCCGTATGGAAAAGAAACCCGTAGGCAATTATCTTGAGCATCGCCTCAATGGCAAAGAAGATGAGGAAGGCGTATTCGATCTTCTCCTGGGGATTGGAAAGGCAAGCAGCAGAGGATGCTCCGTTAGAGCAGACTGTGACCTCCCTTGGCATCACCACCATGCACGACTGCCCCCCGCGTGTCTCTGGATCAGTCCCTGCTGCCAACCCATCTATGATCACCCACGCACACCAGGCAGCACTGTGGCTACCCTTGGCAGGAAGTGGTGGCATGCTGAGCCACCACATGCCACTCTCTGGCCTGCAGCATGATCCCCTGCATCCCTTCAATGGCACACTGCCAAGACCATGTCTCTGGGCTATGGGTACCTGTTCTTACAAACTACACCAGCAAAGCCACCACTTCCCAACCCAGCACCCAAAGGTGCCTGGCCCAGGGCACTGCACATCTCTGGTTCTCCTCCCTACTGCCTCACCCTCCCATTCTCCCATAGCCTTCCTCCCGCAGGCAGCACTGATGCCTTCCCCTCATCCTCTCCAGCTGAGGACTTGCTGGGTCTGGCCTGGAGACACCACACCATGTCACCACGGGACAAGCCAGCTGCGTTGTGGCTTCCCTGGTGCACTAGGCTCCCAGGGAAGTGAGGCCTTGGGCTCAAGACCTCCTGCCTAATGCCAGATGTTTGCCTGGCAGAGTGAACTGCTAGAAACTGGCCTGGGGGCTCTGCTGGGCAGAGGTGTTGTGCCCATTCCCAGGTGGGACCTGGCACCCCACTGCAGGAGCTCAGCACAGCCCTGCAGCCACAGGGCCTGGAATAGCTTGTCTTTCCCCAGAGCACGGCCAAGAGCTGCCTGTGCCCACCTGGTTCTGCCTGTCACTGCGATCGCTGCCCTTGCTGCTGATGTCCTGTTCCAGACTCAGATTAAAATCCCTCTGAAGCAGCCAGATGGACGGGGGTATTTATATTTCTGGTTTTCCATGGCCCCTCTCCTCCATCTGCACCCATGAAGGGCAAGGAGCATTCCCCGCCTGGGCTCTGCAAGGAATTGCACCCAGAAAGGCAGAAATGTCTCTTGGAGACCAAACTGCAGAAGACTGCAGTGCTGCAGGCACACCTACCTCCCAGGGTCCCTCTAGCTTGCCAAATGGAAAACGCTGTCCATTTAAGAAACCAGGGCCAGGGCTCAGACAGAAGCGTTGCTTGCTCAATTACCATGTGCAAAAGCAGTGGCCATGCCAAGTGTTCCTGTATGACTGTCACCCATACAAGTGCCAGTTCCTTGTTGGGTCTGAGGGCAGCAATGGTAAGAGCAGAGACCTAAGCATTGCTATTATTGGTGTTACCAGGGCTCTGCCTTTAAGGTTTTAGCTAAGGCAACTCAATGCCACTCGCCTCCCGCCCTTATCAGTGACAGATCCCCCTTAGTCTGTCCCCAAAAGCCTGTCCTTGCAATCCCAGACATGCAAACACAACTATCATGAGGATCATTTCAGGTATGGATGGGCTGCAGAGCCACACCAGCAGCCAGTGGTGTGATGGTGTATCTCCCCTGCTGTAAATGGAGGAGAAATGGGGAGCCCACTGCAAGCTACATCAGCTCTGCAGCTGCCAAGGCCCAGGCTGGTGAGTGTCAGGATCCAGCCTGGAGCCCCAGCATTGCAAAAGCTAATTCCCTGCCCCGCTTCATCCAGCAGGACAGAGTCAGCCTCCAGGGTCTCTGACTAGCAGGGATCCCCCTCTAAAAACCCCTTGCCCAGAATCAAAAGGTGACTTGCTATTCCTTGGAGGTCCCTTTCAGAAGCCCAAACCAGGTGAATGTTGCTTTGGCCAGCTCCAACGGTATTTGCCCACCATGTACAGTCAGCGAGCAGCAAGTTTCAAACCTGGGCCAAGGGAGAGCCAGCAGGCAGCACCCTGCGATCTGGCTACATTCCCTCCATCCTGGGAGAGGCAGTAATGGCAAATTACCTTACAGTACCAGCTCACTGTTGTGCTTTGCAGACCCAGCCACATACACGGAGCTGGATCATCTTGATCTGCCCTGCTGGTGTAACTCCTCTAGCACAAGGAAAAGTCTTGGCATGGCCAGTATGAAGATTCTATACAGTGATCCATCAGGGCTGGCTGGAGGGATCCCCCAACATCTGTCCTACAGCTGCGGGTCCAGTTCCCCCGGCTTATCTGGCTGTAAACTGTGGGCAAGTGCTGATGTTAGCAGAGCAAGAGGAGCCAGGCCCCTGACTATGAAGACATCTCACAAGCATCTTTGTCAGGGGGCTGAGGTGGGGTAGCCTTTCAGTGGGGCAGGTCATGGCAAACTCTGGATTCTCCAAGTGGTAGGTGCAGCTGCAGGACACACACTGGCAATGAAACTCATGTGGCCACAAAGCAATGTCCTGAGCCAGGGCAAACTTACTGCTGCCTTTGGATAACAGCAGAAAAGAGCCAAGGGATATTTTATCCTGGCAGACTTTATACCAGGTCAAGCACTGCATGTCCTGCACCTGGTGCAGACCCTACTTCATGTGCCCAGGTTGATTTCAGAAGAGATCAGTCATATACTTCCCCCAGCTCTGGTGCTGCCCATGTTGCAGGTCAGCACGGGGACTGTGCACTCATGACCCAGGTGGCCACCCTGTGCCTGTGCCATGAGGGAGACACAGCAGACCCTGCAAGCCAGGCACACACCGCATACAGGCACAACTCTGCTGACTTCATTGAAGCCCTGGCCAGTTCCTAGCAGCTGAGGACCCACTTTGTGCCACCACCATCCATCATCCCCTCATCACACCCAGAATTCAGAGCTGGCTACCCATGGTGGGAGGCTGCTTAGGGAAGGGTGGCAGGGCTGCCTGGCAGAGCTAGGATTGGGTGTATGAAGAACCCAGCCTTCAAAGAGCCACTATATAATGATGCAGGTCTTTATAACACACTGGGCTGCTACACACACGCATGCTTCAACCATGTTAGGGGACACAGAGTAACCTGACCTGTGGCTGCTGAATGAGCCGCAGAGCAGCACAAATAACAGCGTGCACCATGCCGATGCAATGCAACATGACACAGCTCCAGCCTGCTCAGTAATGTCAGCTCCCAGCCCCTACAGCCACGCAAGGCTCTCCAGAATGAGTGCCAGCTCCATGTCCCTGGTGTCTCCTCCCAAGGAATAGGGGGACCAGGGCTTGGATAAAGCCTCCCGGCTGGCCAAAGTGGGGGACAGATGGTGGGGGGACAGTGTAACCATAACACAGCTGGATAGCTACCTCTGCTTCCCAGCAGAAGACATCCACATGGAGCAGGACTCACAGCACTCACATTCCTCCCTGACCCCTCCAAACTGTCTCCAGTCTCCTGCCCTCCTCCGTGCTCTCTGTTCCTGCTCCTGTACCATCAGACCCTGCACCTCCCCTAGAGCCTCTCTGGTCCCAGTCAGGCCCTGCTCCCCTTTCCCCCTGCAGCTCCAGCCCCCATCACCTCCGCTGTCTCACACCACCCTTTGCTGCTAGGCTGAGGGGTGACCCTTGCCCTGGCTGAGGCAGTTGTCACAGATCACAGGAGGTTTGAGGCTGGCAAGGATCTCTGGATATCACCTAGTCCAAGCCCTCGCTGCTCAAAGCAGGGCCATCTTACAGTGGGTTGCTCAGAAATTAGTCCACACAGGTTTTGAATGTCTCCAAAGACTCCACAAGCCCCCTGGGCAACCTGTGCCAGTGTTTGACCACCCTCCCCAGTAAAAATATTTTCTGTATGTGCATCACTGGGTTGCCCAGGATGCATGTGTGGACTGCCTGCACCAGGACACACAGGGCAGGTAGCTGTGCTGCCAAAGTCTTTCATAAGGGCTTTTTAAACATAAAGTGCCCATAAGGTTGTTCTCCAGGGGCTTGCAGCAACCATGCTTGCAAAACAGAGTAGCTCTGCATCTTTCTTCCCTTCCCCTGACTGTAGATGAGACAAGCCTTGAAGATGTGAGAGGGAAAAGGGGACAAGACAGCTAATGAATGCATGGGAATACAGTTACAGCAATCTCATAAGCTCCCCTTCCTTTGGAAATCAAGATAAAAATGAGGGCTGGAGCAGAGGAAGGCTCCTTTGAGTATGTGGTACCATGGGAAGGGCACAGTGGAGGGCAGGCAGGCCCCTCAGGGCTGCTGCGAAACATGTCCGGGAAGAGACATTGAGACAAACACTTCTGCTTCTCATAGTGGCCTCTGTCAGAGCACAGGGAGTGCTTGGGATGGGGAGATGTGCAGGAAAGAATTTGGGAGAGTTTTTGAATCATTTGCAAAAATTTTTTAGAGCAGGGAGTTGGACTAGATGATCTCCAGAGGTCCCTCCACCCTCAGCTGCTCTGTGATGCTGTGATTTTCCTGCCATATCCCCCAGCCACAGCTCCTCCTTTCACATAAACAAGTGACAGACCTGGGCTTGACAAACTCCAGGGCTGCAGAGACAGGAACGAAAAAAGCAATAAACCTCTCCAGCAGCTATGCAAGCATGGAGGGGCCAGGCCCTACAACAAGTTGTTCCCCATTGCATCTCCCTCACTTGCTGCCCAGAGCTCCTCATTGCTCCATGTCCCTTCCCTGTCACACCAGCTGCCCCACATCTGGTCAGGTGTCTGTGGGACACCTCGGTGGCATTCCTGAGGGTTGTCCCTGGACCAGATGTCCTAGGTCTGCCTGGTTTAAAAAGCCTTTGCTGGGTGCTACCACCTCAGCCAGTAAAACCATGGACAGGAGAATGATTTGGACACAGTACTGACAAGGGCTCAGCTGATGTCTGTCAGACCCTAGGTGTGGAGAGCCCAATTAGGGAAGAGAAATCCAGGGGAGCTGCAGCTAATCTGCCCTTCTCCAGGGCTGGGAGCAGACGGTCAGCAAGGTCCCTTCAGAGGAAGCCTTGCTGCAGAGCTGGGGACCATGGGGCATCCTGCTTTATGGAGCAGGCTTTGGAAGCTGTTGTATTTTTACTGGCCAAACTGGAGGGTGAGAGCTGTGCACCAGTAATGGGCAGCAAAAGTCACAGCTGGGATGTGTGCAAAGGTGGGGTAAAATCCTCTCACCAGCTCTGTCCACGGGGCAAGGAGCTTGAAAGAAGGCAACCTTGTGATGGCAGGGCTGTATATGAAAAGGCTGCCGCGGTGGCCAAGCACCCGTGAGTAGGGCCAGAAAGGGACAGCAACAGGGAGGTCAGAGGGGCCTGGCTCAGCTGCCTACCCAAAACCACAGGTTGAGCCACGGAGGCTGCCAGGCTTGCCAAGCCACAAGCTGGGCAGGGTGCTGGCCCTTCACAGCAGCCCCAGCCCAGAGCAAAGGGGAGGACTGAGGCAGGGGAAGCTCATACAGCTGCATCTTTACGTGCATCCCTCAAGATGCTGGGTAAAAGAGCAACATTAGTTTCTGAAGTCCCATGCACCGAGTCTGTGCATGGAGATGTGCAGGCACGTGGTCTATTCTCACAGCTATTAGAGGACCCCAGGAGATCAAGGGTCACCCCAGGCTCTAGGAAAGCCACAGGACTTTCCTGCACTGAGTGACCCATGCCAGCCTCAAGGGACAGACACCCAACAGCAGGTACTCGCTCTTCAAAACCAGCACTGGATCAGCAATCTCTGCTCAAGGACTGCTAGACATGAGTCAGCTGCCCAAACATAGCTGTTTTCTGTACTACTGGAGACGCCCTGGTCTACATGAGACAGTCCTGGGGTGGCAGATGTTACACAGGACCCACAAGCAAGTCACACCCCTCCAGAGCAGCAGGTGGAGGTCTGGGACACCTGCAACAGCATCAGATGCCCATATTCCTGTAACTGAATTGTGCCTGGGGCTGTGTCCAGTCTGTAAAACACAGGGGTCCCTGACCCCCGTGGCTGAGATACAACCCAATGCAACCCAAAATGGTGGGATTTTTGGAAGCATATTCCTTTATATTAAACATCAATTCTACCTAAACATAAAGCCATTATCTGTGTTGCTAAGAGTGCCTACACATAGGCCATTACCTATGTTATAAAGAGCGTCTTCTGTACAGCTTGAGCTCCAGCTCTGTCCCCCACTCACCAGGCCCCATGCTCTACCTGATACGTTTACAAAGCACATGGGACTCATCCCAGCTGCTTTTGGATGCTCTGAAAGGGCAGCCTCCCTCTGAGCCGTCACCCTTGGGTCCCATCAGTGGGGAAAAAACAGGTACTTTAGTGTGTGCAGCATGTCAACCACCACCCATCAGAACCGCAGGAGGAGACCAACTGCCCTAGGAGACAAACCCTACTCTAAACTTGCCTTTATTTCTCCGTTGACCATAAATGGAGTCCAGGCAGCCAGCTCACACGCAGACATCTGTATTTTCTTGGGTGAATCTCCTTGAGTAACCTGCCTTGCTAAACACATTTCTGAAATTGCTTGCTCCTGGAGCAAGGCTTCTAGTGAAAGACAGTGTGATTTGGAGCTCACGGACAATTTTGGAAACTCAAGTCAAAGTGAAAATAAATGCTGTGAATTTTTGATTGAGTTGACAAGTCAAAATCATTTCATCAATATTGAAGAAAATATTTTGATTTCATTAGAATTAGACAAAATTAGACAAAAACAGCATTACAAAAAATCTTCTGGATTAGAAGAAATCTAATCTAAAAAGAATAGTAATGAAATATGTTGAAATTAAACAACTGTATTTCTTCGTGGAAAAAACAAAATGGATTCATAGAAGATTTACGGGTTATTAAATATAATTTTTTCATCCCCCCCAAGTGAGGTCTGGTTAACAAAACTTTCATGAGACTAATTCTAAATCTAGTGTAAACATGCTGTGCAAATCCTCCCCGGGTGGTTCTGGAAAGACAGTCACAAGCGTGGCTGCTCTGCAAGTTTTCAAACCTTGTGGGAAGAAAGAGGCAGCAGAGGCCTCCCAGGAGATCCTCCCTTCCCGAGACTCTCCTCGCTGGAGACTCCCAGCATTAGAGCAGAGTGGCTTTCACTGCATCAAGTGCCTGGGATGCAGGAGGCTTCTCTGAAGGAAGCTTGGGCTGGACAGGCTGTTGCACACCCATTAGCAGTGAGCTCACTAGACTGAGCCTCGATCCTGCCTCCACAAATAATGTGGGGCAATGTCCTCACTGCCCTGACTCAGTTTCCCCTCATATGTTTTGCCTCCTCAACAATTTCAAGGTCTTTAGATAAACTCAATCCTCTCTGGAGAGGACTGGGCAATGAAGAGAGGCAATCAAAAAAGTGACAGGGAGAGATTAAATGCATTGCAGCATCTCTCTGCTGCAGGAAGAAACACCTCCAACAAGCCTTTGTTGCACTACCTGTGGGGCCCGCGCAGAGCACAGCCTGATACCTGAGGTGACAGGGGTCTGCCTCAGCTCTTAGCTGGGATTGCTCCTACAAAGCCACCAGAACACGACGACAAAGGGACATGCAGAGCAGGGTTGAAAGAACAGAGGCCTGGGGCTGCCAGGCTCCTGATACAGAGGGCTGTTGGCATGGCAACAGGCTGAAAAATCCCCCAATAGGATATAGCATAAGTAATCTAATATACAATAAATACAAATAGATGAAATTTCATTTATAGATGACATTACTCACTACATGCCTGCCTGCCTCCCATTAATGGGAAAGGGTCCTTCTTGGGCAGCATCAGTCCCTGCCCGGGAGCACTGCGAGACGAATTGCTGCCAGGTTGTCCCCCCCATCATGCCACACCGCCACATGCTGCTGGGCTTTCTCCAGCTCTGCCGTCGCAGCCGTCCTGCTCTCAGCCAAATCCCAAAACCCCTTCCAGTGGGAAGCCGCCATCCCTGCTGTCCCCACCTCCTGCTTTCCATGCTCAACCTGTCCCAGTTTTGCTTTGCCTCTTTAATCTCAGCTGAGATAACTGCACCTTTCAAATCCTTTTATGCCTCCTCAACCAGGGAAGAAACCAAAACCAGTGTCTTGAGCTTAACTCTGCCCCGAGCTTGTAAGTGTTAGAGAAGCTGGTCAGACAGTGCACTGGGAGGCTGAATGAACACCCCAGGAATTAACTCTCCATGGGTATTTTTAATTCCCCTCCTCTGTGGACCTATCTTGGTTTTATTTTTAAAAAATGTAATAACACATTGCCAATAGTGACCCCTTTTCTTCTTTTTCCAAGGAAATGACAAGTAAACACTATCTTCAGTGCCACTAAAAGCCTGTTGAGAGGGAAAGAGAGAAAAGCAGTTCAAGGAACTAAAAATAGCACAAGTAAAAGCTTACTTTGTATTTTGTATCTCAGATTCTTTGACTGCTTTAATATTTTCCCCTCCAGAGTCTCTAAGGAACAGGCAAAAACCAGAGAGGTGCTTTTTTAAGTCACAAGTTGCCAGCAATACCTGCACACAACACACCCCACTCCAACACTGAGGAGTCTTGAAATTAACAGAAGAGAACATTCCTTTTAAAAAGGGCATATTTAGATGCTTTGATTCAGTCACCAAACTCAGACTCTCAATGGAAATCAATGTGGATTGAACCACAATGGTGGTCTGAAGAGGGGAAAAGGGTGGCAAACTAAAAATAGTGCAAACCATTGATTCAGATCACATCAAAACATCTTATTCCAGGCAAAATGGAGTGACTGGGGGGAAAAAATGGAATAATTGATAGGAAAGGAGCAAACTCTCTGCTTAACAGAGATGGGTATTTTTCCCTCTTAAATAAAAAGTACCAAAATTAAAATACAGTTTTGAAATGAAAGATCAAAAAATTTTATTCCAAAAATGCTGAAACAAAACATTTCAGCCTTTCTGGAACAGGATGTTTCCTTTTGGAAGTGTCATGATAAAAAATTGAGGGACTTTGTTCTTTTTTTGGCATCAATTCTTCCTTCCTGTGTACTTCACACATCAATTTGCTGCCTTTGGTCTCAACCTAGGGGTGGTTTCAGCCCCTCTGAAAACCCATTTTGCAGCAGTTTCTCCACCACTCTGCCTCCCTCGGACTTTGCAGCATCTCTCATTGGACCAACAATGCCTGACTGCACCCCACAGGGCAGCAGCAGATGCCCCCACTACAGGTATCACCATCTTGCACCCATGCCACACTGAGGGACCAGCTCTGCAGAGTCCTCAAAGCTGAGCACCTGGCTGTCCAGCGAGGAGGGTCAGCAGGACAGCGGGAAGGGCTGTGCCTTACCAGGCTGGAGTTGGCAACGTTGGTGTCATCCTCAGGCATCGGCAGGTAGATGGCCAGTGCAACACAGTTGGCAAAGATGGTCAGGAGGATGATGATCTCAAAGGGTCTGAGAGAAGCGTTAAGGAGTGGAGACAGGAATGAAAAAGCAGGTACAGACCTGCCCTGTCCTGTCCTCTCTGGGTATGTGTGGGGAAACCCCACTGGCTATGGGGGAACAAGTGGGGCAGAGAACCAGAGAGAGCAGTCAGACTTCACCCTCTGCACATCTGCAGTTGCTGCCCATTTCTTGGGTACCCGGGGAGGGAAGGAGTGGGCCAGGATGAGACGCAGGGCCTGGACACTCAGGGCATGGCTGCTGGAGAAGGGCAGCTTTGGCACAGGACATATGGGGAGGGGCACAAATTAAAAGCCTGCAGTGGAGCAATAACAAGGGGATGGGAGAGCTGGTAGTTTCCCCCTCATCATCCTGCAGTGAATCATCCTGAAGGGTCAGGACCTTCTTGCATAATGTAGGTACTTAACCAAAGCATCACCCTTCGGAGTGCGCTGCCTCTGGCTCCCTCTGTACTCAGCATCCCTGAGGGAGATGCTGCCGAGCAGCAGATCTCAGGTGGGCCGTGTCTCCCTGACTGCAAGGTATCTAGGTGCAATACAGCTCAGCCAGGGTCTCCTCTAGCAGAACATCCAGCTGCTAACATTCCTGGGTGTCCTACAGCCTCAGCGTCCCAGTGCAGGCAGTGGTCCTGTGACTGCTCCCAGCAGTGCCATGGGCTGGGAGTAACTGGGGTGCTCAGCCTGAGCTCTGTCCCACTCCCTAGAAGGTGGAATTGTGCTGTTTGGGCCCTATGACATCTCTGAACAAATGGGGTGACTTGCTATTTCCCCCTGAAGGCCCTAGGACAGGGACTTGGTCACTCCCAGGCTCCTGCTGCTGTCACTGCTCTGCTGGGCCACTGAAACCTCATGGTCAAGCTTTAGCTACCATGTTCCTGAAGCCCCAAAAGAGCTCAAACTCTGGCTCCAGAACCTCATCCACTGCCAGGCTCTCACCACAGGGACCCCACTCTCTGTTCCTCCCAGCGTGGTCCAAACCCGCCACCCTGTGGTACCCTGGGAGTGCAGTAGACATCTGGTCAGAAGAAGACAGCCATCATCTTTTGCTGCCCCTATGCTGGTCACATCCAGGCCCTGCTGCAGCTCTGGAGTGGTTGTGCCTAGCCACCGCACCATGCAGCTATGCACATACCTAAAAGCAAAGGGGTCTTTTCTACTCATCTAGTGGCCTCATGCTGCCAGAAGACAGATGGGTACAGCACGACGCAAAAACCTACAAGAAACATTTTTGGTCACAATGCTAATCTCAAAGTTTCTTGGCCAAAAATGTTTCTTGATGAGATCTCAGTTGTCCCTGATCCACTTGCCTTGCCTGTACCCCTGGAAGACACTGAAACTAAAAGCAGATGGAGGAAATGAAAATGTTGGTCCAGGTGACCCCTGGGCCAGACCCACCCACAGTGTAAATCAACAAACAGTGGTGTAAATCACCACACTCCCCTCCAGCCCCTTCTCCTCTCCATTGTCCTATCAGCCAACATCCACACCACAGCCAGCGTCTACCCCCATAAACTGTTTTGAGATCTCTCATCCCCATCCCCATCTGTAACTTCCAACCTGCCATCACGGGCAAACTGGTAAATCTCATCCAGAGGGTACAGAGGTTCCACTACAAGACAGGATTTCCTAGCATCCCCATCTCACTTTGTGTAGACCTTCCAAAGGAGAACAGCACCCAGGAACATGCTCTGTGGGAACACCTACAGCTCAGCCATGCAGACTGATGCCACTACAGAGCCCAGCACAGCCCTCGAAACTCAGTACCCCAGCAGAGAGGCCCTGCAGCCATAATGACGCTTCCCTACACCATGGTTAATCAACTGATTAGCTCAGCTTTCCAGATAATTATGCTGAGGCCTGCCTTGGGCTGTGGCAGCCATACCACTGTCCAATCCAGCATCACAGGGCAAGGGGCACCTAGGGAGCATTCTCTCCATATTGGCCTGCTGAGCTGGCTGAGCCCTGTCAGTTGTGTCCTATGCTCATCACAGGTTATTTTGCCTTTTCTGGACCCTTCTGTCCATCAACCTAATGACACTTTAAAAACTAAAGTCAGCTGGAAAAGCTGCTCCCCTTTGTGTTCCAGATAATGGGGCAGAGCCCAGGGGTTAGAGGCTTCCCTGCCTGCTCTGACAGGGTGAGATGAACATTGCCAACACTCATCCCAGTCTCCACATGGCTGCGATGGTGGGGGGCTGCAGGGACCATTCAGCAAGTTGGAGAGGGCTGTGGAAAGAGGAGCAGGAATCATGGCTCAGGTCCTGCCACATTAGCTACTGATGTGCAGAAGGGAAAGAGCCTTTGCCCGTCCCCCTGCTCTGGGAAAACATCCACATATTTATTTCCTCCTTCTTGAAGGGTGACCTATCTTGTAACTGGAGCTGGAATCAGCTTGCTGCTTGCAAGTCTGGGAGTCTGGCACTGTTATTAGGTAGAAATGCAGTGGGACAGATTGAACAAAAAAAGAGGCATGTAGTGTCACTGGACATGGTGTCTCTGCCTCTTGCCACTGAGCCAGGGCCTCAACATCCTCCTCATCTCCTTGTCCTGCAATCTCACTTCTTTCTCTCCAGCAGCCTCCTGTCACACAGCATCCAAGGGTCACAACATCAGCAGGAATTAGGGCCTTAGTGCCTTGTGGCTCTGTGGTCCTCCAGGGTCCCCAGACTCCTCACCCATCTGCCTTGAAGTTGTCCTGGCTGCAAAACAAACCTGGAATACCAGGGTGATACCATGAAGCTAGACATGTCCCAACAACCATCAGCTTGCTGGGCTAGCTGTCGAGCACACAATACCCAGCAATTTGCAGAGTACCCAGATTTCCTTGTGCTAGCAAACATGGTTTTTAAGATGTGAGCAAACTTCAGCATAAACCCCTCTCTGCCTCAAGCCAGCCTGACCTTCACCCACCCTAGGCTGAGTGCAGTGATACTCTCCACTTTCCAGCTGCCTCGAAAAGACCCTGTCCCACTCCTGTGGCTCAGCTTTATGTTCTGGCAGTAGAAGCTATACAGCAGAGATGGGCCCAAGGAACAGGAATGTGTACTGCCATACTGAACCCGGATGCCAGGTATCGCCACAGAAAATGGTCACAGCTAATGCTGTAAGGCAGCTTGCCTGGCCCTGAAGCCCATAAGAACCCACAGGAGCTCGAACGACCCTGTCATGCCTTGCAAACCCTGATCCCTGAACGAGAGCCGCCAGGTGCATTTGGGTATAAATACAGCCAGGCGCAAGAGAGGCACTGGAGAAACCCGATGCCCTGGATCATTTGTCCTGCACAGGTCAGAACCACCTGCAATCTTCCTGGTGGGACACCCACCTCTCCCCTCCACACTCCCCTTCCAGGGCACCAGTGTGGGCAAGACCCCCACTGTGCTACGCACTCTCTCTGGCATGCGTTGGCCCAGGAGGAGGAATGTGTTTGAGCACGTTGGAAGATGTAAGTCCTATTTCCAGCTCTTCCCCTGCCACTAGGGTGTATGCACAAGTTTCTTCCATACTCAGTGCCTATTTAAGACATAGACACAATTCCCTTCCATGTGCTTGTAGAACAACCCAGTCCTCATGCCAGAGAAGCAGAAACGAAGAATTCCCCAATTTTGGCTCTGCTCCCTCTACTCAAAGGACAGAGAGCCCCTTCACAGTGAAGGAACAGGGGCTCAAAGTCCATGGCCAGCACAGCACCAGCAGAGCTGTGAGCATGCCCTGAGTGCCTGCAAACAGGCGCCCTGGGCTTTGAACAAGATGGCATCTCTGGCAGTGCGGGGGCACAGTTTTGGTGTCCCCATGGCACTAAGTGTACAGCAACACAGCCAGCTTTTCCTAAGGGCAGGGTCTGGCCCCGCAGCCCTTAGGCAACCAGGCTACCTCCAAGAGGAGCAGAGCCTGGCCAGGGCTGGGATGATCCTGCCAAGGCCAGGAACATGCAGATCAGTTCAGCAACTGAAATGAGGAAATTTGGGGTGGAAGAACTGGATTTACTGGAAACATCCCCAAATTCCATCGCTTTTGCTTGAGCCCAAATGTTTTGCTAAAGCCAAAGTGAAATGTTTCTTCTCCCACCCTCTTCCCTTCCATAAAATACAGGTGAACAAGGTGATATCTAATGGCCTAAAATAGTTCCTGGATGGGTGGCAGAAACATGACATTTTGCTATTTCTGAGCTATAACATGCCAGTGAAAAGATGGCCAATCAAAGAGCAACCACCCAAAACCCATTCCTAAATTAAGCCAGAGGCACAGAGAGATGCTGTCCCTCTGAACAGTATCACTCACAAAAGCCTTCACCTGTGACAGCAGTGCCGGGGAAGGATGGGAAAGGGGGGCCTGAGAGGACAATGATGTCGGCAAGGATTTGGGGGATGCTGGTCAGCCCCCACCCCCAGGGCAGGGAGCAGCTGCAAGATCAGGCAAGCGGTGACACACACAAAGAGCCATCCCAAGCAGCTCACCATGGCCTCGCTACCCACCCCCAAACTTCTCCCCTGGGCAGCCTGTTGTCCCCAGCTCCATCCTCAGCTCCCGCTCCCCCAGCCTGGGCCTCCTCCTCTGCCTGGCCCCATCCCCACCCAGGGATGGGCACTGTGCCCCCTCCTCACACGCCAAACCCTCTCCCCTCCTGGCAGGCATTCCCCTGTTTCTACCCAGAACAGCTCCTGCCAGCACAAAACGTGTTCACTCCTACAAGTCCCTTGCCACCCAGGCTGTCCCTGCCTGTCCCTGCACCACCCCACTGAAGGTGCCCATGGCCTGACCTGCTTCTCAGCCCCAGCTTTCCCCACAAGCATATTCATGCCGGCCGTTTGCACAGCCATTGCCTTTGCCAATGCATCCTACCGGGGCTCCCTGAGCACCTCGTTGCCTTTTACAGACCCGATGAGACAGCCAGCACAGGCTTGAAGTGGGCTGACAGCTCTCCCGTCTGCAGCCGATGGGGTCCTGCTCCCCCAGCACCCCTCCCCAGCACCCCTGCTCACAGGCACACACATGGGCGCTCCCAAGCCTGCGCAGCCAGAAGGATACTTCCACTCCACAATGCTGATGCATGCCTTCCGCAGTGGGTTTTGCAGGGTTAAGCAGAACAGAGCCCTGGCTGGACGGGGGGCTGCTGGTGGCACTGGCTTCTTGGACTTCTCCTTCTGCTGCCTCTTCTTCACGTCATCCTGGGGAGAAGCAGGCTCCATGGTGTTTCTCCCCTAGCCGTTTCTCCCCCTCCTGCCCCACAGCTGAGCCCCCCTTCCCCCGGTCCCAGCCAGCTGGAGCTCCTCTGGATCTCTCTTCTTGTGGAGTCTGTCTCCTCTGCACACCAGGGGAGGCGGTGGGGGAGTTGGGGCTGGAGCCTGCACTTTCATGTACAAACACACAAAGCATGAGTTTAAATTTAGATCCCGGCCTGGCTCCTGGGTGCTGTCACAGCTCCTGAGGCAGCAAAAGGGCCCCTGCAGCTGTTGCTTCTTTACTCGGCGCATCGGGAGGCAGGCGAGTGTTTCGCATGCCACTGACCCAGGCTGGGGGTGGGAACAGGCTGCCCGGCACTGGGCACACTGTCTCTGAAAGAAAAGCGCCTTTGTCCCGGGTCAGCTCTTTCCCCAGCTCCCCTGGCCTCCCTTGCCCAACTGGCAAGCTGGGCTGCCTGGGGAAATGGGTGCAGCCCCCAGCTGAATCACATTATTCAGCATGAGATGGAGAACCCAATTCTGGCCGGTTCCCAAAGAAGGTTACCCCACAAACTGATCAGTCCTCTCTCTCTGCAGGATTTCACCTTCCTTTGGTGCAAACTGCTCAGTTGAGCCCTGGACCCTGTGATGCTGGGGCTGTAGGGCCTCTGGGGCTGGGTCCATCTCACTAACAGGGACCTTGACCCCAACCTCAGAGCTTCAGGGAATTATGGTGAGTCCAAAAAGTGCTTTGGCTTGCTTTTCTGGAGGGGCAGAGGAAACCCTTGGCTGGCACCGGTTGTTCAAACAGAACCTTGCTCAGCCTCACCTCCCCAGTCCTGCTTGCAGGGTACAGAGGATGCCTGGGGATGCAGGAACCCAACAAGCCTAGGCTGGATTGTGTTCTGGCAAGTCCAGCTGGGCTTGGGAAAGCCCAGCTGGATGAATGGTATAAACAGTTATGGTAACTCCTGAGCTGGAAGGCAGGCAGGGAGAGAGGCAGGTTATCAGCACCTCTTCACAGCAGGGGAAACTGAGGCACCAGGAAGAGTTGCTCTTGGGGTTTTCCTGGTGTTTTCTGGACTGAGTCAGCAAAATAATTGCAGCGATCTTATTACTTACAGTTATGTCCCACGGCAAATGGTATCCCTGTCCTACAGGGATGCTACAGTCCAATGTGACTGACCAGCTGTGCCTCAGTCAACCCCATGCATCCCAGGGAGCTGCTCCACCCACCGCATCACAGTGCCTTGCTCAGAGCTTCCTCTCCTTTGCTTTGCAGGGTCATTCCACTGTGGAGGGAAATTACTTTGCAGCTGTGCAGCAGGCTGTGTCAAGGGCCGGGAGGGCCACAGTGCCGAGGGAACTGATCACTCCCTGCCCACGGCAGGGAGATAGCATGGGAGAGCAACTCCTGTGGTTGCTCCAGCCAGTTTTGATGCACTTTGGAGGAGGGGGCCCTCGACTGTAAAGGGGTTAAATTAGTAACCTGCCCCCTCCTACACCACTCTGCCACATTTTGTGCAGTCAAATCATTCCTGCCGAGGGCTCCAGCCCTGTCTCCATGTGAGGCAGGTCCAAGCATGTTCCCAATTCTCCTTTAGTCCTCACTCTTCCCCCAGGGACAGCAAGGATGTGGGGCCCATCTAGCGGTGAGCCTGAGAAGAAACATCTGCCCTTTGACTCACCCTGGAAAAGTCTCCGAGGAAGAGGGCAGGGTGTGCGAGCTAGGGCTGCGCAGCCTGGTGCAGGCAGGGGCCTGTGGAGAGGACACTCAAGGCCTCTCTGATCTCCTCTACACCCCTTCGTTCACACACCCTGTGTGCACCTGCTGGCAACCGCTCGCCACCTCGCTGCACTCAGTATTTTGCACAGGGCTGTGCTGGCAACCACCAACCTGAGGTGGCTTTAACAAAACATGCTGCAGTGCTCTGCTTGATGGAGATATTCCCACCTGCCCAGCAGGGAGAGACTCCTTCCTTGTGAAACCTCTTCACATCCATCCTTGTCTTCCTTGCACACTTCGTGGGCCTTCATGTTCATCTCCCACTCCATCACTGCACAAAGACAAGGCCTTAGGAAGAGCCCCAAACGCAGTGAGCCCATGATGGAGGCCTGTCACACCAGGTGGGCTTCTCCCGCCGCTGTGAAGAGCAGGGATGGAAACACTGCCTGGGCTGCCCCTTCTCCAGCAGTGACCACGCCAACGAACACCTCACACCTCCTGGCATGCGCAGACATGTGTTCATGCACCTCCCGAAAGCTTCCCCTTTCCCCAGCCCAGGCACCTCCCTGCCTTGCTGCCCGTCTCCTGCAGGACCTGGCCCTGCCTGTCCCTTGGGGCTGCTTGAGCCGGACAGACAGACGTCGGCAGGCAGCCTGTCACACTCCAGGCCCACCACCGTCTCTCTCCCACACGTGCCAGCCAAAGGCCGCGACTGCCCATGGGAACCTTCAGCCGGAGCTGGAGTCCCGGCAGCGGCTCCTCCTGGGTCGTGCCTGGGGCAGGGCAAGGCAGCCTGGGGCCGCTGGCCGGGACTGTGGGAGTGGGCAGGAGTAGGAATCATAGAATCACAGAATCTCCTGAGTTGGAAGGGACCCACAAGGATCATGAAGTCCAACTCCTGACCCTGTATAGGACAACCTCAAAATTCACACTATGTGTTTGAGACCATTGTCCAAACGCTCCTTGAATATTGTCAGGCTTGGTACCATGACCGCCTCCCTGGGGAGCCTGTTCCGGTGCTCCACCACCCTCTGGGTGAAGAACCTTTTCCCAATGTCCAGCCTAAACCTCCCCTGGCACATCTTCCTGCCATTCCCTCAGGTCCTGTCGCTGGTCGCCAGGGAGAAGAGATCGGCACCTGCCCCTTCTCTTCCCCTTGTGAGGAAGCTGTAGACCGCGATGAGGTCTCCCCCCAGTCTCCTCTTCTCCAGGCTGAACAGACCAAGTGACTTTAGCACCTCCTCATATGGCTTCCCCTCTAAACCCTTCACCATCTTTGTGGCTCTCCTCTGGATACTCTCTAGTAGCTTCACATCCTTTTTATACTGTGGCGCCCAAAACAGCACACAGTACTCAAGATGAGGCTGCACGAGTGCAGAGTAGAGTGGGACAATCCCCTCCCTCGCCCGGCGAGCAATGCAGTGCTTGATGCACCCCAGGACATGGTTGGCCCTCTTGGCTGCCAGGGCACACGGTTGGCTCATGTTTAGCTTGCTGTCAACCAGAACCCCCAGATCCTTCTCCACAGGGCTGCTCTCCAGCCTCTCATTCCCCAGTCTATACGTACATCCAGGGTTGCCACATCCCAGGTGCAAAATCCGGCACCTGCCTTTGTTAAACTTCATACGGTTGGTGATTGCCCAGCTCTCTAAGTTGTCCAGATCCCTCTGCAGGGCCTCTCTACCCTAAAGAGTGTCCACAGCTCCGCCCAATTTTGTGTCATCGGCGAACTTTGATAGCAATCCTTTGAGTCCTGCATCTAAGTCATTTATGAAAATATTAAAGAGCACTGGCCCCAAGATGGATCCCTGTGGAACCCCGCTAGTGACCGGTCGCCAGCCCGATGTAGCCCCATTTACTATAACCCTTTGAGCCCGACCCATCAGCCAATTGCTGACCCATCGCATTATGTGTTTATCCAGCTGTATGCTGGACATTTTGTCCAGGAGGATACTGTGAGAGACAGTATTGAAGGCTTTACTGAAATCCAAAAAGATTACATCGATTGGCTTCCCTTGGTCCACTAGGTGGGTAACCTTGTCATAGAAAGAAATTAAGTTAGTTAGGCAAGACTTTCCCCTCGTGAACCCGTGCTGGCTGGGACCAATGACTGCGTGGTCTTTCAGGTGTTTTTCAATAATTCCCAGAATAATCTTCTCCATAATTTTGCCAGGCACACAGGTAAGACTGACAGGCCTGTAGTTACCAGGCTCATCCCTGTTGCCCGGGGCAGCTGGACCGGAGCTGCCCCTGGCCTTGGCTCTCCCCTCAGCGGCCCCGCGGAGCTGAGCCGACCTTAGCTCAGCTCAGCCAAGCCCAGCCCAGCTGAGCCGAGTGGCGCTGCCTGCAGCCAGGTGGCAATGGGAAGAGGCGGCTGTCCCGAGCTCGGCCCCGCTCCCGGCCCCGCTCCTGGCATCACAGCCCCGGTGGGAGCTGCTGCGGCACCGGGCAGACACATGGCTGGAGAGCCCCCAGCCTGCCCCGGGAGCGGGAGCAGCGCTCCGGGCCACCTTTGGGATGGGGAGTCAGCGCCCACCAGGTGCTACAGGCGCAGGTAGCTGCTGGAGGGACCACGGGAGTTTGCGAGGTGGCGTGGGGGCAGCTGAGACCCACGCGGGCACGCGTGCATGTGCGTGTGTGAGTGTGCGTGTGTGTGAGTGAGGGGGTCTGTGCCAGCATGGAGTGGGATGCAGCCTTGGGGGCTGTTGTGTCCAGGTGCCAGCAGCTGGGGAGGCTGGGTGGGATCCAGGGGCAGCTACGGGGCAGACAGAGAGAGGGTCTGACCCAGCTGCTGGAGGGAGCTGCATTGCACGCCTCTGTGTGTGTACATGTATATATATGTGTGTGTATATACATTTTTTTCCCACTCAAGGACTAAGGGACCTTCATTCTGATCAGCCAGAGAGGGGAACAGGGTGAGGCCACTGGTGCTGTTTGTGTTTTTGTGAGTGCTGAGTGTGTATGTCTTAATCTGTGTGTCCAGTCATATATATATGTGTGTGTGTATATATGTGTGTATACATACACATATATATGTCTATATAGACCTGTTGGCACCTCTGTGTGTGGGAGTGTGTGTATGTGTGTGCCTACTGGGAACCCGTGCTCAGCCTCGCTCCTGGTTGGATCTGGCATTACGGAGCTGCGGCAGGATTCAGCAGCCCCTAGCAGGGACATGTTTTGTCTGCAGACAGTTTACTTCCACAACCCCTGATCTTTTCTTGGTGAGTCTATCCCTTGGATATGCATGCATGGTCTTAATTTTTAGGTAGACAGAAAGCATCCCTTTAGCAGGGTTGAACCCACAAGCCAAAACCCCAGATAAGGTTTGTTCAAAGCCCCAAATAGACAGAAAGTATCTGCACTGAAGACAGTGACAAGGTAAGGCTTTGACTCAAGTTTTTTTGAGTTTTCTCAAAAAACTCATGGACACCAGCACGTAAAATAGTTACTTAATGACAGAATGAAATCTGCTGGGTCATGGGAGGGGAAAGAGCCACCATCTGCCCCGTAGCTGGGAAGAGGGTCTTCTGGCAAGGCTACTTTGAGCTTTTTTTTTTTTTTTTTTAAGATTCAGCCATCTAAACAAGCATGCCTTTCATAGCTGGTTTATACATTCACATAAGACAAGAGTTAAAGCATCCATTTATTCCATAAACATAAAAGCAGTGACTTCTCACCAAGCAGCAGAACAAAGCATATGAAGAAGCAAACACGGTTTCAGTATTGTCACCTTCCATTTGTGCATTTTTTCTGGATTCAGCCTTCGTTTGGAAAAAGGACTTGTGACCTAAATGGCAAAAGTTTTCCCTTTCCTAACTGGCTTTCCAACTCATTATTTCCTCACAGAGATGCTGCCTGCATCTTTCCTAGACTGTGTTTGATCTGATACCTCAAAGGATGATAAGAAAAGCCATATTCAGCCAGGCCAGATGCCCATATATTTCAGTGCTGTCTCTCACACCAGCCAGGAGCAGATGCTCAGATAAACTTTATGAGCAAGGTCATGTTTCAGCATAGTTGTCTCTCTCTGTCAGCCAACTGTACTACCCACCTCAGACAGTAACTGTGTCCTAGTTATAAGGCAACTGCAATTATGCAGGTCTTATAACTAATATAGCATTCACTAATTTTTGTATTTTCGACACTCAGATAAGAAAAAATGAAAGAGTGAAAGAAGGTAAAGGAGGGAGGGAAGGAGGATGGGTGGAAGGGAGGGATGAAGGAGAAGAGAGAAAGAGACAAAAAGAGAAACCGTGGTAAGCCCTGTCAGTCAGGACAACAAAAGCTTGAGACAGGATTATGCAAGTAAATAGCTGAAACTCCACCCGTAATGCACTTCTGCTAAGCTTTGTTTCTAATAAGCCGTCAGTCTTTAAGTTCTCTACTTGCATTGCAGTAGCTCAAAGTCCTCATAGTGCTAACAATAGCCAGCACCCTTTCTACCTTAATAATATGCTGCTTTTAATTCCCCACACCCATCCATTTTCCCTAGCCTCTGCTCCATACACACACGCTCTTCACTATCGGTGATCCTGAGAAAAGAGTTGCTGCTTCTGGAGTGATTTAGCAACCCTTGACATAGGAACTCAGGTTTTTGCCCTTGCAATTGTCTCTCCAGCCATACCTGGAAAAGAAATACATGATGTAATTTGATGAGTTAGATAATGATTGAATTGGTTATAAAACCAAACTTGGTTAGCCTCTGAGAGTCTTGGGTGAAGAAAACTGGGCATGAAAGACATGAATCAATGAAAGTTCTGATGAGCTCAATCTAGGGAGCTGTGGGAAGGGGAAGGAAACAAAACGGAGAGCTCTGGGAGGGGAGGGAAATTTAGGGAGTTACAGCAGGTGCTAGGAGCCAAGACTCCTCAGTTCTCCTTTCAGCTCTAGGACTGTTCTAAACTTTATCAAATACAGCTTCTTACCCGTTACCCCTGTCCCCCACCCTCCCACCTCCCCAGTCAATAGCAGGATTTCCTTTTGTCTCCTCTGCCCACTCTTCCCTGGTGCCCACTGCAAATATCCTTACCAGGGACTGAGGCCTTTAGCCTCTTGAGCAATTCTCTTGGCACACTGAATATCATCCTCAATATTATCATCTTGAAGTTCTGTAGAGAAGGGAGAAAAGGTCAGGATAGAGGAAAGAGGGGTAGAGGGAGAGCAGGGATAGAAGGGCAGAGGGAAAGGTGTTCATCAGGAAGGGTAGGTGGGATACTGAGGAGATGGATGAATAGAAGGACACATGGAGGGAAATGCCCAGAGCAGCAGCTAGGCAGGTGTCATGGACAGATCAGGGTGCTTTCATAGAGTGGATGAAGAAAGGCTCTTTGTTCTGTCCCACCACTTACTTGAGCAACTTATACGGCAGGCATTCTTGGATCCACGGGTCTTGCCATCCTCACACCAGTACTGGCTGTTGATCTGAAAGATCCCATAGTCCCTGCTCGCACCATTGTCATGAAATGCTTTAGTGTTGTAACTGCTCTCATGTTTCGCCAGGCAGATCCCTGCAGGAGGAGGAGAGAGCCCAGAGGAGGAACATCAAGGTATGCTCAGGGTAAATAAGAGGAAAGAGATGAAGGGATCAAGGATGAATGAAGAGCTGGAGAAGTAATTAAACTGGTGATATTTTAAGTCTGAGAAATGGATGGATAAATGCTTGGAAGGATAAAACTCTGGACGGATATTTGTTGTGTAAGCAATAGAAGGAACAAGGAAGGGGACGAGGAAGAGAGATGATGAAGTCAAAGGAATGGGGGGACAGAATAGTACTGCTGGAAGATTACAAAGAAGCTGAGAGGGACAAGGGTGGTGTAGGCAGAGAGATGCAGTCAGAGCTCGTCATACTCACAGTCAGCTACAGTTTTGCCCACAAAGCCCTCAAAGCCATGCTGACGTAGGATCTTCACCAAGTCACATCGGGGGATGACTTTTCCCTGGGTACCTGGCAGAGCCAAGCCAAGGAAGGCAAGAAGAAAGCCAAAGAAGAGCATTGACTTTCTCATAATGCAGTCCACAGCAAGGAAGTGCCAAAGCAACTTGAGCTTTGTGTCTGTCAGGACTGCCTTCAATGCCAGCCTTTTATTCCTGCTCCCAGGAGGAGGACCAACTAGCTAGCCCAGTATGTCTGGGAAGTGTGTGAGGCCTTTACAGTAATGAGCCAATAAGGAAGTGGGCCAAAAGCCAAAGACAGTTCCTGGAGGATGCCAGTACCTGTTTCACCAGCCCTGCAAGGCTGGGGCATGTGCATGCCACAGACAATCCAGCAAACCCCAGTTTGATATTCCAAAGGTCAGAAGTCAGGGACAGAGTTGCTTCAGGAAAGAAATGTAACGATAGCATTGAGATCACGGTTATGGTTGCCATAGGAGTTGAGCTGGGATTTACCTATGAGTAAAGGCTGGGAAAACCACAAGAGTCACATTTACACTGACATAAAAGACTGAGTTTACAATTAAATTATAGTTACCTATGGGTGTCGCGAATGGAGTGATTTAGATAGCTTAAAGAATCACTGTCAAAGGTATTAGCAGAAGTGGTTTTAATATGGTGTTGTGAAAGTATGACTTAACAGAGTTCGATGGCAAGGTTCACTCTATTTATTACTGCATGGAAGAAACATATAAAGGAAAACTGAGTTACACTCGAGTTAAAATGATTCACAGAGAGACCATGGATGCAAAAGGGTAAGGAAGACCATCCCGTTGAGTCACGAGGTTCAGAGTAGACCCCCTTGCTTTCTAAACTCCTGATGGAGCTTAGGTGCGGCTAGGTCCAATCTTAGTCTCAGACTTGGACAATGGTTTATGTCTAAGGGATTGTACATGCAAAGTTTATGTAATGTTTCATTAGCATCAATTCAGCATGCTACCAAAGTTACCAAGACAAAATCAAAGTTACCATACTACAAGGTTATTCGTGATATCAGTTGCTTACCAAAGATCTGCTGTTGGTAAAAGGTCTCTCTGCCTCGAGGGGCAACCTTGAGAGATGTCCCAGCTCAAGAGGAGATCATTGCCATGCAGCCACGCTGCCTAGCAGGGAGAGCTCAAAGAATGCTCACGTAGGCTGCCATGTTTATGGGATAAAGTGGTTGGCTTGTAGTCAAATTACATGTTATGGACAAGGTATGCATGAGACTCCTTGTACCCACAACTTTCTTTGTTCCTTGATAAATGATTTTTGAAAAGCCACCTGCTATTGATGTGTCAATCCCATGATTGGTGTTCCAAGCTCATATACACTGATGCTCACGGTGCCACTCTGCTCCTTTGTGGGTTTTTAGAGAACAGATTGAAACTAGAGGAGTTTACGGCCTGGCTACGGCTCAGGTCTTTACGTCCTCCAGAGCCTGCACCAAACCACTGCCAGTCTGGTCAAGGGGTCGAGCACATCCGTCACAATGGGTTAGGACAAGCCTTAGGTTTATTCTATTGATGCAATTTAGAATTGTCCTATGATGTGAAGGTAGGGTTGCTATAGAGACCATTTTTGGGTAATCGCAAGAACTGAGGCCACCTTATGTTGCTCTGAGGGTTTGCTACACATGCGTTAATTTTAGGATACTGTAGTATCCTAATCTTGAGGCAATCACCAACTTGGTGGTTGGGATTAGGGACACTTCATGGATCAAAGGCTGTAGTTACCTTGTGTGGGTGTCAGGGTTTAACCCCAGCAGGCTGCTAAGTCGCTTGATCTCTCCACCCTGGTGGGATGGGGGAGAGAATTGGAAGAGTAAAAGTGAGAAAACTTGTGGGTTGAGATAAAGACAGTTTAACAGGCAAAGCAAAAGCTGTGCTCACAAGCAAAGCAAAATAAATAATTAATACACTACTTCCCATCAGCAGGAAGATCTTTAGCCACCTCCAGGAAAGCAGGGCTTCATCACACATAACGGTTACTTGGGAAGGCAAATGCCATCATTCCAAACACCCTCCCCTTCCTTCTTCTTCCCTCAGCTTTTATTGCTGAGCATGGTGTCATATGGTCTGGAATATCTCTTTGGTCAATTGGGGTCAGCTGTCCCAGCTGTGTCACCCCCTGACTCCTTGTGTACCCACAGCCCACCTGCTGCCAAGGCAGCATGAGGTGCAGAAAAGAACTTGACGCTGTATAAGCACTGCTCAGTAATAGCTAAAACATCCCTGTGTTGTCAACACTGTTTTCAGCACAAATCCAAAACACAGCCCCATACAAGCTATTATGAAGAAATTTAACTCTATCCCAGCCAAACCCAGCAGTGTCTTACTGTTACCCTGGGTCTGGGAATGATGTTTTCCTGGAGGCTAGGCTAGGATGGAGGCTTCTCAAGGGCCATATTTCAAGGTATACTCAGTGGCACTGAGACTGGTAAAAAAGATTTTATGTTTGCGTAGTGAGCTTATGGAAGGGCACACTAGTAGTTTAGAAGGTGGGACTGGGAGCCATTCTGGCCCACGTTTGTTCCCACTGTGGGAAGTAGCAGTTTACAGCCTGCGGTTCTGGCTTTCAGATACCTACTAAATCAGTCACATACAGCTTTTTAAGACATTAACAACCTGGTTCACACACTGTTCGCATCTCCAATAGCAGACACATGGACATAACAAAACATCAAAGTGCCAGAACACCTCTATTTGCAGATGCCTCAAAAGAAATTGTAATTTTTACTGAAATCTCATACTGCCAGTGGTGTCTATTATTAAATGATACATGAGACACTTTCCAAAGTGGCTAGTGACTGTGGATGCCTCATTCTGGAGGTGTCTTCTTTCCTAATTTTTTATGCAGCACTACTTATCAAAAAGGGCTAAATGTGTCAATCTGAAAACCAATCCCCTTTCAGTTTCTTCATGAAGGAACCAATACCTCTGGCCAACCTTAACCTAGAGACGTGCTTCTGTCAAAAGCAGCTGTCATAGGGTGCAGGACACATTCTCATGGTGATAAAGCAGCTTCCTCCTGCACATAATTGCATTGCCTATTTGCTTCCTTTTTGGAGAGGATCCTAGTCCCACAGACATTCCTGGTAAATGTGGAGGGGAAGAGGACAAATCTTCTAGCTGACTGGGGATGGCCTTCCAGGTCAGTTCCTGACTGGTACTGGGCCATGGCTCATCTGAACCTAAAGAAGTCCAAAGATGCCACAGAGAGGAGGAAACTACCAAAAGATGAGTCTGTGCATCCCAGAGCACCTCCCTTGCAGACAGGGAGGTGCCAAGACAGTGTCAGATAAAAATTTATTTAGGTACTGGGAATTCAGTTGTGCTGGGGAATGAGTGTACAAGAATTAACATGATTATTAGGGTAATTACAACAGAACATCCCCTTCATATGAGTAGGTGCAAAACACTGATTGTGTTTATGTCCCCAGCAAAAGCTGAGATGCAAGGATAATGCATTGGAGACTTTAGCAGGTTACAATTCTGTTTATTTCTGTGTGTGAGAAGGTGATGAGAAAGTACAGTTCCAACTGTCTTCACATCCTGAGCTTTTGACCACCAAGGCAGAGATCCAAAGATCCCATTGCAGTCACTTCTGTGGGACCCAGTGCCATTTGCATCGAAAAGCAAAATTCCCATTGGGCTGGAGATATGGAGAGAGTCAGGGTAGGATTCAGTTACCAAAATGCATGTGTCAAGTGTCTTTTGACATGTCCTAGGTATCTGAAAGTGGCCTCCAGTCACTGATTCAGATATACATAGGTTTCCTGTAAGTACTGTTTCATATCTGACAGATCCACACAGATTTTTCAGATATCCTGAGCTGTCTCAAATGGCACTAGATGTCAATGTGTAGGCGATGAACCTTCTCCAGGTGTCCTGCCTCCAAGGCCCTGTCAGTCTACTCTCTAATATTCTACTTCTGCTCCAGACCTGGGAAATCCAATGTTTAGTTGTCCCTGCTTGTGGTGGGATAACCTCGGCTAATGGCCAAACTCTCACCCAGCTGCTCACTCACTGACCTTCTCAGTGGAACAGGGGAGAGAATAGGAAGAGTGGGAACAAGAAAGCTTGTGGATTGAGATAAAGGTAGGGAGGTTGCTTACCAATCATCGTTGCGGGCAGAACAGACAACTAGGGGAAACTTAGCTTTATTTATTTATTTCTTCTGCCCTTTCCCAGACTCAACTTCGTTCCTTCACTGCCGATACCTCTACCTGCCCTGAGCAGCACAGGAGGGATGGGGGAATTATGCTTGGTACATAGCGGTTCCTCTCTGCCACTCCTTCCTCCTAACTCTGTCGCGGAAGGAGTGAGAGTGCACTTCACTCATAAGAGAGAAGCAAAATATATTTTATTGATATAAAGTAGTGAGTTAACAAGGTTCTACAGTAAATGTAAATGCAACAGTGATTTAACAAGATTCGATGGCAAGGTACGCTTCGTTATTTACTGCAGGGTCAGACAAAACTGTCAGGGAGACCCTCCCGTTGAGTCATGAGGTTCAGAAAGGACCCCCTTGCTTTCTAAACTCCTTCTCAGAGAGGAGTCTAGGGGTGGCTAGATCCAATCCTAGTCCCAGACTTGGTCAACGGTTTATGTCTAAAGGATTATATATGCACAATCAATCCTTTATATCACTTAGCTAAGATTTCAAAGCTTAGCATGCTATCAGTCACTTACCGAGGATCCGTTACGGCAAGGAATCTCTCAGCCTCGAGGAGTAACCTTGAGAGGCATCCCTACTCAAGGGGGGATCCTGGCATGCAGCCCACTGCCATGCAGGAGAGCTCCAAGGGCTCTCAGGCTGTTCACTGTTTATGGGTGGGTGAGATGATTGACTCACAGTCATATTTGCATACCGACCCCAGGTCCCAGCCTCTTCACTGTGGTTAGGTGGGCATGCTGCACAAGAGCCCTTGAATATTGTGTTGCTATGTGTCTCCCGAATCCACTTTGAAATGATGCAGCCATCACAACCAGACACGTCCATTACCACTGCCACTGATGGTTATTGCTGGAGCAGGGTTATGGGAGATAAGGGTCAGGTTCGGGGCAGGGCCAGGGGGAGCACACCGTCACACACGCTCTTCCTCTGCTCTGGTGTGGGCTGTACTCGGGCTGCAAGAGTATCTGCTCCACCATGAGACACCTCCTCCTCCCCTTTCTTCTCTGACCTTGGTGTTTCCCCGGTTTTTTCTCAGTCTTTTCTTCTCTCCTCCTCTCCCTGTGTGGCATTTTCTGCCTTTTCTCAAATATGTTATCACAGAGGTGCCACCAGCTTTGCTGATTGGCTTAGCTTTGGCCAGCCCATTACTTTGGGTCTATTTTGGAGCTGGCTAGAACCAGATGTCCCCAACACAGGGGCAGCCCCTGGCCTCTTTTCACAGAGAACCACCTGCAGCCCCTCCTGCCAACACCTTGCCATGTAAATCCAATACACTGCTTAACCCAATAAACTCAAGTGCTCTCACAAGGGGCGATAATACCCACTTGCTTCTGTAATATATTCCATTCCTCTCATGCTATGAGGAAAAGAAACCTCCTGTCACATTTAATTATTTCTAAAAATAATATGAGCAGAATCAGTGCCATTGGAAAGGACCCCTGAAGATCTTCTCATCTAATCCGTTCTAAGTATTGCTACCTCCAAAATGAGATCAGGTAGCTCAGCAGCTTGTCTCGTGAAGGCTTGAAAATCTCTGAGGATGGAGATTACATGTCCTTCCTGAGTCCATTTCAGGGCTGCACCATTCTTGAAGAGAAGGATTTTTTCATTATGTTTTGTTGGTATTTCTGCATTTGCAGCTTGTGCCTGTTCTCTCTTGGCCTTTCACTGTGCCCCTCTGAGAAGAGTCTGGCTCCATCTTCTCTGCCACCACACTTCAGGGTTGCAAAATCTGCTATTGGATCTTCTCTTCAATGTCTCTTCTCTAGGCTAAATAAGCACAGCTCCTGCAGCCTCTTCACAACTGTTTGGGCTCCATTTCTCTGACCATTGTGGACACATGTTGTTGGACTCTCTAGAGTTCGTTGGCATCTTGCTTTCCCTGTGTGGCTCAGCATGGGTTATAGTATCCACATGCGGCAACACAGGTGGCAGGTAGAGCAGAACCATCACTTCCCTCAATCAGCTGGCTACCCTCTTATTAGTGAAGCCTAGACTGAGGTTCATTACTACAAGTGCACATGCTATTTCATGTTCAACTTCTTGTTCATCAGGATCTCCAGTTCCCTTTATGCAGAGCTGCTCCTTGGGCAGTCAGTCCTCAGCCTGCCTTGCTGCATTGAGGCTATTCTGTACCAGGAAAAAGCATGACTTCACATTCGCTTTTGCTGAATTTCATAGATTTCTGGCAGTTTCTGCTGGGTAACTGGCAGCTGGTAGGGGTCCCTCTAAATGGCCACCGTGCCTCCAGTATTTTAACCGTTCATCCCTTAGTTTGTTCTTCTCTACAAACTAACTGAAGACACACTCTGTCCAGTCTCCATTCTGCACATGAGCATGCAAGTAGTGTTAGCTCGTGTCAGCTCCTGAGGAAAATGACTCTAAAGTGACCACAACTAAAACTTAGAATCATATACCACTACACTTGGAGGTTCATCTTGTTTTCACCCACCTTGCAGTTCACCCATCCAGCCCTTATAACCTGAGTTTCTCATCCAGGATATCGTGTTGGAAGCCTTATGAAGCGGGGAGGTACATAAGCATGGCTTTCCCTTCTGCCACAGAACCAGCCATTTCATCTTAGAGGACAATCAGGTTGCTCAGCCACAATTTGCCCTTGGTCAATCCATGCTGACTGTTTCCAGTCCCCTTCTTGTCCTTCATGTACGTGGCAGTGGCTTCTGGGAGGTCTGAACCCATGATCCTCCCATGGACTGTGGTGAGACTGACTGCCTTGTAGTTCCCTGGATCATTCTTTCCTCCCACCTTTTTGAAGACAGGCATCACATTTGCTTTTTTTTGCCAGTCACCAAGAACCTCTCAAAGTACCATTACTTTCCAGAGATGTTAGAGAGTAGCCACAATAATATTGGCTATATCCTGTAGCACCTTCAGAGGCATCGCATGGGGTATCATGGACTGGTGTGTGTCCAGCATTTCTAAGTCATTCCTACATGGAGCTTCAGCTACTGTGAATAGAACAGAATAGAATAGAATAGAACAGAATAGACTAGTCTATTTCAGTTGGAAGGGACCTACAGCTACCACCTACTCCAACTGCCTGACCACTTCAGGGCTGATCAAAAGTTAAAGCATGTTATTCAGGGCATTGTCCAAATGCTTCTTAAACACTGACAGGCTTGGGGCATTGACCACCTCTCCAGGAAGCCTGTTCCAGTGTTTGACTACTCTCTTGGTAAAGCAATGCTTCTTAATGTCAAGTCTACAGTCTGTGTAGCTCTCCAAATGTCACCAGCAGGTATGGAGACCTGCAAGCAGCTCTTGTTATTGAAGCCGAAGGTACAGGTGGCATGCAGTACCTCAGCCCATCCCATGTCCTAAAAAAATATATTGGAGCTCTAACTATATATTATATCTAATAGTTCTATTATGATTGTGTTTATTCTGTATTAGAATTAGAAAAGTGTCATTATCTATTATGCAAATTCCACTACTGCACTGTTATCTTATTGCAATCCCTTTTCCAGTAATGCAGTTTCCTTTAGCTCAGCCATCTAATTAACCTTTGCTTTAACAATTGCCTTGTGATTGACATAAGTCTTTACTTCCTTCCTGTAATGAGTAACTGCTTGTTTGGAGCCTCTCCCAGCCATTGCCCATGTCCACCCTGTGCCTGGCAGGACCAAGTCCTGCTCAAAGCTGGGAAATTCCCTTCCTTCCTAGCACTCCATGTTCCTTCCTGAGTCATCAGGGAGGGCATGGCCTGCATGCTGGAGTGCCTTGGTGCACCTGGCAGGAGCTGCGGGGGAAACTCTTCCTTCACACGCTTGTCTGAGGTTTTCAAGATCACTGAGCAACCCTATGGGAAGGATACCCCAGCCCTCAAGATGAAAACTGCTGGAGACAGGAAATGCTGGTGCCATGGGAGGTTGTCTCCAGGAGAAATTGCTCAGATGTCTACCTCACACTGCACTTATGTCTTTAGGGAAATTCTAGCTATATCATTGCCTGTAAAGCATTCTCCTCTTTCAGTTTTACTGATAGAACTAGAATGAGGCAAACCAAAGAAATAACAGGGGTTATCTCTGCTTACTGAGAGAGTATTGTTTGAGTGGGCATGTCACAGACATAGTTAGAGAAATGATAGAGCAGAGAGTCACACAAAGGCAGAAATGTCACCCCCAAACTGTGATTTGTACACTAGCAACTCAGTGAATGCTTCTCCTCAAGATCATAGAATCATAGAATCATTAAGGTTGGAAAAGACCTCTGAGATCATCAAGTCCAACAGTCAACTAACACCACCATGCCTCCTAAACTAGGCCCTGGAGTGCCACGTCTACACCTTTTTTGAACGCCTCCAGGGTTGACAACTCTACCACCTCTCTGGGGAGCCTGTTCCAATGCTTAACCACTCTTTCAGTAAAGAAATTCTTCCTGATGTCCAGTCTAAACCTCCCCTGATGCAACTTGAGGCCATTTCCTCTCAGCCTATCGCTAGTTTCTTGGGAGAAGAGTCCAACACCCGCTTCACTACAACCTCCTTTCAGGCAGTTGTAGAGAGCGATAACGTCTCCCCTCAGCCTCCTCTTCTCCAAACTAAACAACCCCAGTTCCCTCAGCCGCTCCTCATAAGACTTGTGCTCCAGATCCTTCACCAGCTTCGTTGCCCTTCTCTGGACACGCTCCAGCACCTCAATGTCCTTCTTGTGCTGAGGGGCTCAAAACTGAACACAGTATTCGAGGTGCGGCCTCACCAGTGCCGAGTACGGGGGCACGTTCACTTCCCGACTCCTGCTGGCCACTATTCCTAATACAAGCCAGGATGCTGTTGGCCTTCTTGGCCACCTGGGCACGCTGCTGGCTCATGTTCAGCCGGCTGTCGACCAGCACCCCCAGGTCCTTTTCCGCTGGGCAGCTTTCCAGCCACTCTTCCCCAAGCCTGTAGCGTTGCACGGGGTTGTTGTGACCAAAGATCTTCACAAGTGAGCTTTTTTCATAGATCGTCTTTCACACACACTTTCCACAGTACAGGCTAATGGAGGCTGAACTGTCCTGAGACACACATCAGTGATGCACTGCATCAGTGAAGCTGACCACAGTGATAAACAATGGGTGGCATATCCCACATACTATGGGAGCTCTGGCCTTTGTGGGGCTATCACACACATTTTCTCCGAATATGGACCTGGTCCAGCCTGTGCCAGAGTTGTGTGATACAGAAAGAAGTGGAGGTTTGGGCAGCCCCATACCATATCTTCCCTACTGTGGGTAATATTTCTCTTCTGCAGACTCTGTCATGAGGCACAAGGACCTCAGGGCAGATCTCATTAGTAAAGTCTGAAGCCAAGAAGTCAGTGAGTAAAGTCAGCCTTTTCCAAGTAATTTGTCACTAGGTCCCCTGCCTCATTCAGCAATGGACCCACATGCCCCTAAGCCTTCCTTTTGCTGCCCACACACTTCTAGAAACCCTTATTGTTGCCATTCATATCCCTCAATAGTTCCACTTCTAACTTGGCTTTGGCTTTCCAAATGCCAGCTCCATTTGGGCAATGTCTTATATTCCTCCTGGGTAGCTCATTCCTGCTTACACCCTCCACATCCATTTTTTTTAATTTATTTATTTTGTGTGTGTGTGTGTGTGTGTGTGTGTTTGACCTCTCTCAGGATTTCCCTGTTCATTCACAGAGGCTTCCTGTCACACTTGTGCAGCTTCCCACATATCTAACCGTACCATTCATGCTCTCAGGAGGTCCTCATTTCAGTTTTACAAGCTGTTCTGGGTGCCTTTGCACTTCACAGCAGTTTCCCTTGGAGGAAGAGAGTCTCTTGGAATCACACATTCAAACCTGTATTCCTCCTCCACCAGAGAGGAAGTGAATTGTTAGTGGTCTGCACAAATACAGACTTGTGTGGAGAATGATCATCAAATTCTTCCCTAAATGAAGGTTTCAGCTTCCTCAGAGCTCTACTTCCCACCAAATGTTGCACCAATCATCTACCATGTTTCCCACACAGATGCCATCATCATAGTTCAAAGTTGTGAACTGGTCACCAAATATTTTGCTTTCCCTTTATCCAGCTTTAGTGATAAGGTATCTGATGTCACTTCTGCTGTGTTTCTTGCTTAACACTGTAAAGAAACTTTCAGAGGAATTGTTCAAACCAGTGTCCATTATGACAAATAGATCATGGTTTTGAGCATTTATGTACACTAATGCAAGCAGCATAGGGTGCAAACTTGAGGGATTAGAAAGATGTGTGCATTTCCATGGTTATGATCTTGTTGGGATCATGGACACATGGTGGGATCGCTCACATCATTGGAGTGTTGCGATGGAGGGATACAGGCTCTTTAGGAAGGACAGGATGGGAAGACAAGGAGGGGGAGTTGCCCTTGATGTGGAGGAGCAGCTGGAGTACATGGAGCTCTGCCTGGGGATGGGTGATGAGCCAACTGAGAACTTATGGGTTCAGATTAAAAAGAGGACAGGTACGAACATTGTAGTGGGTATCTGCTATATGCCACCTGACCAGGAAGAACAAGTGGATGACAGATAGGAGCAGCCTCAAATTTGCAGGTCCTGGTCCTCATGGGGGACTTCATCACTCCTATATCTGTTGGAGGGACAACACAGCAGGGCATAAGCAATTCAGGAGGTTCCTGGAGGGCATCAATAATAACTTCCTGGCACAAATGATTGAGTTGCCAATGAGGAGAAGTGCTCTGCTGGATCTCATACTCACAAACAAGGAAGGGCTCTTTGGGGATGCAGCCTTGGCTGCAGTAACTATGAGATAGTGGAGCTCAGGATCCTGAGAGGAAAGATCAGGGGAAAAGCAATATCACAGACCTGGATTTCTAGAGAGGAGACTTTGGCCTCTTCAGGGGTCTGCTTGGAAGAGTCCCATGGGCTAAGGCCCTGGAGGGAAGAGGGGCCCATGAAAGCTGGTTAATATTCAAGTATCACCTCCTCCAAGCTCAAGAAAAGTCCTTCCCAACAAGTAGAAAGACAGACGAAAATGCCAGGAGGCTGCATCAATGAACAGAGAGCTCCTGGCAAAACTCACACATGAGAAGGGGTATACAGAAGGTGGAAACAGGGACAGGTAAGCTGGGAGGAATGTAAAGACACGATGTAGTCAGCATGGATTCACAAAGGGGAAGTAATTCTTGACCAACTTGATAACCTTCTTCAGTGAAAAGACTGGCTAGTGTCGGTAGATGATGGAAGAGCAGAGGATATTGTCTACCTTGGCTTCAGGAAGGCTTTCAACATTGTCTCCTAAAAGATCCTCAGAGAGAAGCTAAGGAAGGATGGACTGGATGAGCAGACACTGAGGTGGATTGAAAACTGGCTGAATGGCTAGGCCCAGAGTGTGGTGATCAGTGGCATAAAACCCAGCTGGACACCAGTAACTAGTGGTGTACCCAAGGGGTCAATACTGAGTCCAGTCCTGTTCAGCATCTTCATTAATGATCTGGATGATGGGGCATAGTGTACTCTGTGTTTACAGTCCCCCACTACATTATTGCCACTAAATTGGAGAAAAATGGGTTTGATGGATGGACGGTTATATGGATAAAGAACTGGCTGGATGGCTGCATCCAAAGAGTTATAGTCAATGGCTCAATGTCCAAGTGGAAACCAGTAATGAGTGGTGTACCTCAAGGGTCCATACTGGGACCAATACTATTAAATATCTTCATCAATGACATAAATAGTGGGATAAAGTGCACCCTCAGCAAGTTTGTGGATGACACCAAGCTGAGTGGTGCAGTCGATACACTTGAGGGAAGGGATGCCATCCAGAGGGACCTTGACAGGCTGGAGGAGTGGGCCCATGCAAAGCTCATCAAGTTCAACAAGGCCAAGTGCAAGGTCCTGCACCTGGTTCAGGGCAATCCCCACTGTCAGAACAGACTGGGGGGATGGATGGATGGAGAGCAGCCCTGCAGAGAAGGACTTGGGGATACGGGTGGGTGACAAATTGGACATGAGATGGCAATGTGCGCTTGCAGCCCAAGAAAGCCAACCACATCCTGGGCTGCATCAGAAGAAGCATGGCCAGCAGGTTGAGGGAGGTGATTCTCCCCCTCTACTCTGCTCTCATGAGACCCCACCTGGAGTATTGCACGCAGCTCTGGAGTCCCCAGCACAAGAAAGACATGGGCCTGTTAGAGCGGGTCCAGGGGAGGCCATGGAAATGATCCAAGGGCTGGAACACCTCTCCTGTAAAGAAAGACTGAGAGAGTTGGTGCTGTTCAGCCTGGAGAAGAGAAGACTCCAGGGATACCTTACTGCAGCCTTTCAATATATGAAGGGAGCTTGTAAGAAAGACAAAGAGAGACTTTTTACCAAGGCCTGTAGTGACAGGATGTGACGGTGTGCTCCCCTGCCGCCCCCGGCCCCGCCCCGAACCTGACCCTTATCTCCCATAACCCTGCTCCAGCAATAACCATCAGTGGCAGTGGTAATGGACGTGTCTGGTTGTGATGGCTGCATCATTTCAGGCTGCACCTAACCACAGTGAAGAGGCTGGGACCTGGGGTCGGTATGCAAATATGACTGTGAGTCAATCATCTCACCCACCCATAAACAGTGAACAGCCTGAGAGCCCTTGGAGCTCTCCTGCATGGCAGTGGGCTGCATGCCAGGATCCCCCCTTGAGTAGGGATGCCTCTCAAGGTTACTCCTCGAGGCTGAGAGATTCCTTGCCGTAACGGATCCTCAGTAAGTGACTGATAGCATGCTAAGCTTTGAAATCTTAGCTAAGTGATATAAAGGATTGATTGTGCATATATAATCCTTTAGACATAAACCGTTGACCAAGTCTGGGACTAGGATTGGATCTAGCCACCCCTAGACTCCTCTCTGAGAAGGAGTTTAGAAAGCAAGGGGGTCCTTTCTGAACCTCATGACTCAACGGGAGGGTCTCCCTGACAGTTTTGTCTGACCCTGCAGTAAATAACGAAGCGTACCTTGCCATCGAATCTTGTTAAATCACTGTTGCATTTACATTTACTGTAGAACCTTGTTAACTCACTACTTTATATCAATAAAATATATTTTGCTTCTCTCTTATGAGTGAAGTGCACTCTCCTTCCATGACAGAGGACAAGGGGCGAGGGTTTTAAACTGACAGAAGGTTGGTTTAGATTGGACATAAGGAAGAAATGCTGTACGATGAGGGTGGTGAGACACTGGAACAGGTTGCCCAGAGAAGTTGTGGATGCCCCATCCCTGAAAGTGTGAAGGTCAGGTTGGATGGCACTTTGAGCAACCTGATCTAGCTGAAGATGTCCCTGCCTATGGTGAAGGGGGGTTGGACTAGATGGTCTTTAAAGGTCCCTTCCAACCCAAACCATTCTATGGTTCTATGATTCTATCCTCAGCACATTTGCTGATGACACAAAACTGTGAGGAATGGCTGATATGCCAGAGGGTTGTGCTAGCATCCAGAGGGACCTCGATAGGCTGGAGAAATGGGCTGAGGGGAACCTCATGAAGTTCAACAAGGAGAAGTGCAAAGTCCGGCACTTGGACAGGAACAACCCCTTCCACCTTTCCAGCTGGGGGCTGGAAAGCTTTGCAGAAAAGGACCTGGGGGGACACCAGGTTGTACATGAGCCAGCAACGTGCCCTGACTACAAAGAAGGCTAATGGCATCCTGGGATGCATAAGGAGGACTGTTGCCAGCAGGCTGAAGGAGGTGATCCTTCCCCTCTGCTCAACACTGGTGAGGCCACACCAGTTTTGTGCCCAGTTCTGGGCTCCCCAGTACAAGAGATATGGATGTACTGGAGAGGATCCAGTGCAGGGCCACAAAGATGATGATGGGACCGGAGCGTCTCTCCTGTGAGGAAAGGCTGAGAGATCTGGGACTGTTTTATCCACAGAAGAGACTGCACTATGATAAACCAGTCCCTGCAGGAAGGAATTAACTGCACACCCCGGTAATGAGCGAAACAGAGATCTATCATAATTCATCTCACAGTGACTGCCCTCTGCTGGCCAATCAGTTTGCTGCTAGAAGAGTGACATCACAATACCCCAGCCCTGTCTGTCTTTACTTGCCAGTGCCTCTGCCCTCCCCCTGAACTGTCATCTCTGCTGCAGGGTCTTTGTGATTCACACTTGATGACCTCAGAAATCTGCCTGAGCTTTGACTGCTACAAATGAAGTGACTTCACAATCAACATCCCAGACATTGTCTTGCACTTTTAATGGCGAATCTGCAGCTTGAAGAGAGGAAATAGGGAATCACTCAAGTTTTGTGAAACACCCATCCTGTGTGATGGGAAAAGACTGCATGTACAAACTGCAGTCAGCCAGTGGAGGGAGAGTGACACAGCCAAAAGTTTTCTCCTACTAGAGATATCAGTTCAGATAATGCAGACAGATAACTAGGGCCTGGCTTCAAGTTTAGCTGACTAAAAAGAACATGAGAAATTACTAGACTGCTGGACATCATTGGTTCAACCTCTCACCCAAAATCTCACCAAATTTAGACCAGATTGCTCAGGGTCTTGGTCTAGCCAAGATTTGACTAGCTCCAGAGATGGAGATTTCACAACCACTCTGGGCCTGTTCCACTGTTGGAACACCCTTGTATTAAAAACATTTTGCTTATACCTGATGTGAATTTCTCCTCCTCCAGCTTGTGCCTGTTGCCTCTTGTCCTGTCACTGTACACCTCCAAGAATCTGACCTGATCTTGTCTATACCCTTCTAGTGAGCAGCTGTAGGTAGCAATAAAATCTCTAGAGCCTTCTCTAGGCTTGAATGAAGCCATTTTTCTCAGTTTCTCTTAGTACATCATGCACTCCCAGCCCTAATAATTTTGGACTTGCTCCAGCATATCCCTGTCTTATACTGGGGTGAACAAAAGCCAGATACAATGCTCCAGATGCAGTCTCATAGGGGCCCTTATACAGACCTCCGTACTTTAACTGCAATATTAGGTGTTGCATTAAAGGCTAAAGTAGCTCAAATTGTCCTTATAAGTCTGGTTGTGTTCAGTACACTGAACTATCACGATTACGGATGCACAAATAACGTGATACACCTTCAGTCTAGTCACATTCCATGAACTAACACGGCCGCACGTAAAGGGTTTGGTCATGTTCAATGAGAACTATCACGGTTAGATTAATGAATAGTGCAGTTTATTAAAGCAACAGATACACAGGTTCTTTGGATTGCCGGTGATAAATTCACTGTCTGCAAAGCACGTGCAAATACCAAGAGTATGAGTAACACCGCTTGGCTACAAACGCGTTAAAAGATGTAAAGTGCCTCTACAGAGATTTCTAAGCTTCCCGGGGAGGCACTTGGTATGACCAAGTGTTCGAATCTTACCCAAAGGCGTCCCGATGGGGGGACGAGAGGCTCAGCCCATCGACTGATCCCAGAAGTCAGAGTGGCACACGATGATGGTATCTTCCCTAACATCCTCTCTCTCTTAAGCTATATTTATACCATTTTTTATGTTTCAGGTGGAGCTTGAGTGACTCTAGTCATACATACTTTTGTTATGATTGGTGTAAAACTTTCTCGCTTCACTTTTAAAGGTAAAAACTAGAAAAATTCAAAGTGCAAGGTCAGTGAGGGGTGGCCGCACCTTGGAGGCAGGTAGCGTTTGGGATGGAGGTGTGTTTTGGTATTATAATGATATTATAATAAGCAAAGTTCACCAAAAGGACAGCATTTTGTCAAAACATGACAGACCATTGGCCCAGGGTAGCAAATATGCAGCTTATCATTGTTCCATGGTACTTTCAAGTTCCCATTGTTCCATGGTACCTTCAAGTTTCCGTTGTTCCATTGTTCCATGGTATCTTCAAGTTCCCATTTATCACAGAGCCTGGCCGCGGTGTCTCCACTCCACTCCACCCTCTGTGCAGTTCCTCTTAGAGTCAGCACACCAAGTTCCCCTGGTGTAGCTAACATCTAAGGTTGCAGGCCTAGGGAACTTCCGTGGAATGGATTCCTTGCATGTCAGCCGCACTCCACCCTGGCAGCTTCTTCAATGCTGTACCTTTCTTTAAAACGTGAATATGAGTTTAATTTCAAGGTCACCTCCAGCAATTATTCCACATTATGTTAAATTAAAGATTCCACATTTGTCTGGCACATAGTTAATCCTTGGTGCTTTCAGCCTTACTGCTCTACTTGAAGACTGAGGTTCAGCTTTCAGCCACTGATGGAGATGAAAAGAGCAGAGTTCTACCCAAATCCAATAGCATGAGCTGTCTACTTCTGCGGTTCCCTCTTCATTGAAGAGCCTCTGAAATTCTGAAAAAGGACCTGGCTAGTTCTTTATGTTGTTTTTTGTATATGAAGTTTCAAGCATTCATTTTCACGTTGCTTTAACTGTGTTTACTGGATAGAAAAAGCATGTATTTCCAAGTGAGGAGATCAGCCAGAGGTGGCTCGTGAAGATGTTGCTCAATATGAACAGCAAGACATATTTTTCTGAGTGAACAGCTTGATACTTATTTAATTGGAGAAGCATTTAAGGATTTAAAAAGATATCTTCTTGCCAGAAATACTGACAGCTACGACACTGATCTTCAGAATAGACTGAAGGCCATGACCAATTTGTATTTCCTACTCTTTTGAGTGTCTCCCTCAAAGAAACCAGAAAATAGTTTGAGATTCTGTGTTCCTTCCCTTTTCCTTCTTGTTGTTTTTGTTAACATTTTGTTAACATTTTAACATTCCAGCAACATCTGCTGGAATGAGAAGGAACACCACTGGGTAACACCAGTTACCTGTTGGTTACAAAGACTGAATAATTGACCGTATTCAGAGTCATTGTCAGCTCTTTTCAATTTTTCCTGGCATCGCAAGCACGTCCTGTGTTCCCCTGGCAGTTCTTGTCCCAACTAGGAACTCATCAGATGAACAGTTCCCCCTCTGCTCTTGAGACAATGTCCCTCTCCACCCATTGTGCAGAAGAGCTCTCAATGCAGCCCCAGTAGTGATCCAGAAACTTCCAACATTTCTTTTATGCCACCATTGCTCAGCCTGTCCACATATACTCTACTTTTCTGCACTTGCCTATGTCTCACTACACAACAATGTCACACACTAGATGAACTTTCTACCCTCTGCTCCCTCTTGTCCCCCAGGGGGACATGAGCAGACAGTGGGACTGAGAGGAATCCTGGTAACTTGCCTTGGGAAAAGCTTTCTAAAGGAAAGCTTAAGTCACCACTTCAGATTTTGGTGAAGTACGTAAGGTAAGGAGGTGTTCCTGTTAGCAGATTTTCAAGAGCATAAACTAAACTGCAAACACTGGAAGTCTAGGAATGGGGAAAAGCCACTGGTTCTTCAGAACTGCAGGGAATTATGCCAATCATAGAATTTCTCCACCCTGACACCTGGACACAACTGGATGAACTTCACCCACTGGAGTGTCTCACAAAGATCCTGGAGAAAAGCAGGAAAGGGAGTCATGCAGTGAGAGCCACCACAGGAAGGAGAAGGATTTTAGGGAGATATCAAAGGAGTGCCAGGAAGAAGGGCAACACAATAAATCAGCTGGATAAGATTAGTTCCTAGAGAACTGTACAACTCTTAAGTTTCGTCTGTCTCCTTCAGGTAACTCCCTCAATCTGAAAGGGCAAAGTATACCAAACCCTTAGAGATATATGCAGGTCTCCAATTAAAGAGGGCTAGGCACAGGTAGATAGGTCTTAAACCCAGAATTGTCTAGAAGTTAGGTTAAGCACAATTAAACTGCTGGAAAGGAAGAGGCTTCTTTAGGGCCTTTTCTGGAAACAATTCATATAAATAATTCATTCAAAGATGTTAGAATTATAACACATCAAATTTGATACCATCAAACCTGTATGCTGCTGAAAAGCCCGACTCAACATCTCAATTCAGAGAGAAGAAAACTACCTTCATACAGTCCTCTGGAAGGCTTCTTTCACCTCCTTGTTCCTCAAGCTGTAGATCAAGGGATTCAGAACAGGGTTTGCCAAGGCATAGAAACCAGAGATGATCTTGTCCTGATTGACAGAATATTTTGAACTAGGCCGCAGATACAGGAAAGAAGCTGTTCCATAGAAGACCATGACAGTTATCAAGTCAGAAGCACAGGTGGAAAGGCTTTGTGCCTGCCCTTGAAAGACTGGATCTTTAGGATGGTGATTACAGTATAGGTGTAGGACATGAGAATGATCAAGATTATAGACATTGCCACCACTGTACTGCAGGTGAAATGAATAAAGTCAATGACAAGGGTGTCGGAGCAGGACAGCTTTAGAACTGGAGGAGCATCACAGAAGAAGTGATTGATGATGTTGGAGTAGCAGAAGGACAGGCAGAATACAACTGAAGTCTGAATGATGGCATTTATGCAGCTTACAGTGTAAGAGCCAAGCACCAGGAGCACACAGAATTGCATGGACATGATGTTTGTGTAAAGCAGTGGGTTGCAGATGGCCGTGAACCTATTATATGCCATCCCTGCCAGCAGATAACATTCACAGGATGCAGCAAGGCAGAACAAGAAAAACTGCACGGCACAGCCAGTGAATGTGATTGCTTTGGTCTCTGTAGTTGAAGTCATCAGTGCTGTTGGATGTGATCATGGTTGAGTAAGTCACATCTAAAAAGGCCAGGTTGCTGATGAAAAAGTACATGGGAGTATGTAGGTGGTGGTCAGTCTGGATTAACAGGATCATCCCTATGTTCCCCACCAGGGTCATCAGAAAGAGCCACAGAAACAACACAAACAGGATGGCCTGCAGGTTAGGACTGGTTGTGAATCCCAACAGGATAAATTCAGTCATCATGATCTGATTTCCATCTGCCATGGAGCTCAGATGCACTCTCCTCTCCAGATGAGAAAGATCATGTCACACTGGAAGAGGAGTCAGAAAAAAATATGACTATCAATACTTTGGTATAAGTTTGGCCACCTCTTGAAGGAAGTCTAAACTCCAGGTAACATTTTTTACCACAGTCTTCCTTCCTGGATCAGAAGCTTTCTGTGGTATATCTATACATACCTGAGAGTTTTTAATCATCTGTTTCTTCTGTTCCTGACTCTGTGTTATCACATCAGCCCATAAAACTTCAGTGGCACTTTATCCCTTAAATGCCTTAAAACAAAATAGGACACAGACATTTGTTCAAGCTTCCAAGCACACCAGTTAAAATGCTGCTGCATGCTTGGATAAGGAATGCCTAATTCTGTATTAACTCAGAGCCAGCTATATCACTACATCAGGCTGAGTAACAAAATAGCTGTTAGGAATTGATTTCCATCATTAAGATTATACTTTTACTAACCTTAGTACATCTAACTTTATGGGCGGGGTTCATCTTTCTCATAACTTGATGCAGGTCATTTTACCAGTTTCTTTTCAAACTATGCAAGACAAGATTTACCTAAATCAGTATTCTGTGCTTCCTCTGTTGTTAAAACGGAGATACCACTAGTTCATAATTCATCCCAAATATCTTCCTATCCTGGTTTTGGCTGGGATAGAGTTAATTTTCTTCCTAGTAGCTGCTATAGTACTGTGTTTTGGATTTAGCATGAGAATAACATTGATAACACACTGATGTTTTAGTTGTTGCTAAGTGGTGCTTACACTAGTCAAGGACTTTTCAGCTTCTCATGCCCTGCCAGCAAGAAGCTGGGAGGGGGCACAGCCAGGACAGCTGACCCAAACTGGCCAAAGGGATATTCCATACCATGTGACGTCATGCTCAGTATATAAACTGGGGGGAGTTGGCCAGGGTGCAGTGACTGCTGCTCGGGAACTGGCTGGGCATCGGTCGGCAGGTGATGAATTACTCTGTGGAGGTACATATTTCTCCACTGATTATGAAACATGACTAGAGATTCTAGACAAGACACTCCAAAAGTCCATGTTAGAACTGGAAGATTAATTAAGATTTTTTGATTTTCTGTCCCAATGACAGCAGGTTTGAATTCCTGTTACATTTCTGAAGGCAACAGGCCTCTGGCAGGGCCTCGTTCAAACCCCACATGAATGCCATACCTCAGATGTGCTGTGGCAGATGGAAGCACTTTCTTCCATTGCTGGCAAGAGGCTGGAGAGATTTTTGGTGTACTCCAGGCACTGACAACATCTCCACAGACATACACAACTAGTCAATGAAGAGAAATAATGATTTACAGGTTATGAGTAATTTCATCTTAAAGAAAGTTTAAAAACAGTGTGTGTGAATTAAAAACCCACAATACTTTTTATTTTGAATTGGCTTTAAAGTGCTCTGAGACAACTGCCTTAACCTAAGAGGTGTACAATGCCTCAGGTGGGTAAGAGGAATCCCACTGTTGGTTTTACTATCTGTCTTCATTTTCCAGCTCAACACCAGTTCAGAGAATAAGCTCGGCCTTGGATGTGATGCTCTGCTCACTCCTGGACTCACATCCTTGAAGGCCTGTTTGCCAGAGTAATCCCTGTTTTTTCAGAAAGCTACATTCACATTATTTGAACCCTGGATTTCCATTTTTTCAGAGTTTGGGTTCTTCCCACTCTAGTGTCTGAAACTGAAAAGAACAACAAAAAAACATCATTCACAGAGATTTGGAGTCAAAACATTTCCTGGACTTTTCAAATTTGCATGCACATACTTTCCTGCTGGCTAAATAGCCATTAAATTTTTACAGTAATACCAAAAGCACTAGCTTCATAATTATCTCTTCACTATTGCTGACTACTCATGTGAAAGACTGCACAGAGGAAGTCACCTGAGGAGTTCCAGAAGGGTGTAGCCTCTGTGACAATTACAGTCAAAAGGGACCATTGATCATTCTAACTTTAAACAACATCTTTCCTTCTGTACATTTATGCCAATCACCAGTTTTTCAGAGGTGCCTCTCCCCCCCCCCCCCCCCCCCCCCCCCCCCC